>SNQJ01S0123706.1:26848-38110 GCA_010110895.2 Picea sitchensis
TGGAGGATTAAGTGATAGTGTCCATCGCCCTTAAGGGGCTTGCTCCTTCCCGAACACCTTTTATTTAGGGTATTTGTGTTTAGGAGAACATACTAGATTTCCTAAAGGTTTGGGTTGATCTTGTGCAGAAAGAAATCAGATTGCAGTTTTGTTCGGAGAAAAATGGAGAAGTAGATGCTATCAATTTCGTCGAGACAAGGAAGGAGGGTAGCAAGAAAGGCTTCAAGAAGAAGGATGGGACAGAGACAGGAAAGAAGGACTTGAGTAAGGTTATGCGCTTTCAATGTCACAAGATGGGACATTATGCAGAACAGTGTCCAATGAAGAAGAAGGGAAAAGATGTGAAGTAGGTTGCAGCTGAAACTGTAGCAAATGTAGAGGAGATGTTCTCTTAGTTTGGGACTGTCTTTTCCATGACTTTTTGTTTATCTTCTAACACAATGTCTAATGTTGGTTGATATGTGGATAGTAGAGCTCCGAGACACATGACATATAACAAGTCTCTATTTAGCAGAATTTATGAGCAAGAGGGAAGCATGACTGTGGAGCTTGGCGATGATGACACATACCCTGTGAGAATAGTTGGCTTTATTTGACTCCAGATGCCTTCAGGTGACGCTCTTGAGCTAAGTGATATTTTATTTGTTTTGGATTTGAAGGAAAACCTCCTTTCATTTTATTGCATGACAAATATACATTGAAGAGTTTCTTTTGAGGGAAAGCAGTACACCATCACTGATTGTAGTCTAGCTAGTTCGAGGACTTTGGCTAGAGGAGTGAAAGAGGGTGGCCTTTATAGGTTACTTGTTGATCCGGTGGCACTCTTACATTCCAACAAGATGTTGGTAGGGCCTTCCAGTTCTCAAGAGGCACATGCATGGCGAGATATCATTAAGCCAGGTTTAGGTTCAGGCGCAAACACTCTAGATAAGGATGTAATATCTTTCACTGCACAGGGTTTTCCTTCAGTGATTAAGGAGAATGTGGAGATTGTTGATCTAGAGACTCGAGAACAAGTAGGAGTGCCCGGATCATCAATGAGGGCGAGTGTACCTCCTAGGAGATATGCATAATGTCAATGGTGAGTGTACCTCCTAGGAGATATGAATAATGTACCTCCTAGGATGTTGAGGTTGATTCCATAGTTGCAACTGATGGGAGTATTATGGATAATGGAGCTAGGAGGGATTATGGATTCTCTCAAATATGGGGAGTTTCCCTTAGTGATACTTTTACTTCTGGATTCTCTCGAGATGAGGGAGCTGACCTAGTTTAAGTTGGTTCAGTTGCCAGAGGATTTGAGGTACATGAGAGGGATTCTCATGTTGATAGGTTGATGATAACCTTGCATAGTTTGAAGACTATACCATGAGCTTTGTATTCTATGATCAACTTGATCTTGTATGGAGATGTGATTGTCTTTACAAGATGTCTTTGAGAGTTCATGATGTGGTGTCCATTGATATTGGCCCATGATGTTGACTTGGAGGATGTTGGAGTTTGGAAAGATGCTTTTGCTCCAAGGAGATCACCCTTCATATTCACAGATGGTCATTATTCATTGGATGATCGAGGTTTTGATAGCATGGTTGATTCTAGGACTATAGCCAGTACCGATTTGCAGATAACAGGTTTGGTGGAGTTGCAAAGGGATTCAACAGGTGTCGATGTAAACACTTTCCTCATAAAAAAAAGTGTTAGATTTTTTAATTACTCCAAATGTATTTACACCATGTTTGGGGGTGCTTCATGAGATTTAAGGTACATGGTGTATGTTCATCCTCAGTTGATTGCAAGCTTGACGTTCTTCCCTTGGGCATTGGAGATCTCTTGGAAATTTGTTGGATGCCCTTCATTGAGGCCTCATAGAGGAGCCACTTGTTTTGAGAGCACCCTACAGGAGATGTATAGCGTTGTGCATCATGGAGGAGGGTCTCAAGCCCTAGTTGGCATGTGGCAGGTTGGTTCCCTATTTGGAGGATTAGAGATGGCTCGGGGACACTTACGGCTTCGATAGTGTTCTTGCAGGGCATAGCTGACCCAGTGGAGTACATTTATTTGGAGGATGGATGGAGTCTGTGGAGGCTCATGATGGAGTGATGTGGACTTGCCTTGTGTAGCTACATCACCTTGGAGTCATTATTGTGCACAACATCGCCATTGGAGCATGACACTTGCACTCTAGAGTGGACATCTCACTTGTGTGGCCTACAAGGGCTCATGTAGGTTGCTTGTAAGGACTTAGGTCCACATAGTGTTGTTGGGCTCCCTTAGCTCTCATATAAATAGAGGAAGGAGAGAGTGTTTCTACAACATATTCATTCACTCACTCATATTCACTTTTGTGATGAGATGCAAATAAGAGAAGAGAGTGCACTTCCTTTCTCTTTCTTTCTCTTAAGTATTCACTTATATTATCTCTCTCTTGAGGTGCTAGGGTTTCTTGGTCTTCTTGGAGTTCCTTGGAGCATCTTGGAGTTCTAGGGTTAGGGTTTATTCCTTGGAGATTGGAGATTAGGGTTTTGAGAAAAAACCTTGGGGTGGATTTGTGAAGAAGAAGAGAAGAGGATGTCTTTCCTTGGAGGTTGTGTTGGAGAGATTATTGTACTTGGATATTCATGGTTGAGCTAGGGTTGGATGATTTTCCCTAGCTAGGGATTTTTGTATAGTTGGAGTTTTTGTACTAGCCTTGAGAGAAGGCTATGGTATGTACTTGTACTTCATCTTGAGATTATATATGAAGTTTCCAGCTATCCACATCTTGTGTCATTTTCAGATTTGAATTTCAGCTATATATGTTCTTTATGCTTTGTTGTTTACAGCCATTTGTGTCTTGCAGATTGGACATAAGTAAAAAGGAAAATTGTTAAGTGATTTGACATCTAAGGAAGAATATAAGGGGTTGATTTTACTGCTGTAATTACTGTTGTACAAGTGCATTTTCAGATCTGATTATTGGCTGATAAGTTTTCCCAGAAGAGGCTGAAACTTATTTCTTTGTTTGGTATCTTTTCTCCTTGAATGTTGGGAAGTTTGGAGCTGTTTGAAGTGAATTATAGTGATCTTTCCGCTGCTGTTTTATACTCTAATTTACAACACTCCTAAAGGCTGAAAATTCTAGGCCTAAGATCTGAGAAACCTTCTAGGAAGAAGGAGAATTTTCAGTTTTGCAATCATTCCCCGGGTGCATGAAATTTCCACAAGATGCAAATGAAAATATCTGAAAATCCTTTGAATAATCTAGGCTGACTAATACCGGTGCTGTCACAATTGCATTATTTATCATCTTGAAGGGCTTTTTACTTTCATTGTTCCATTTAAATTCTTGGTCCTTTTTCATCAAATTGGAGATGGGCTTTGCAGTCTACTGTGAAGCTCCTGTTCTTGGTTTTTGGATAAGCACATTTCTGCATTACTTTCTGCAAACTCAATATGAAGGAAACAAATTTAATTTAAAAACTAACAGAAGCTAAAAAGATGACAACATGGCAAAGTTTTAGATATCATTTTCGGGATTAACTGCGTAGTGTAAGTCATTAATCTATGACCCATATCCATGATTATTATTGGTCAGTTGCGACTAATACTCATGGATATGGGTCATATATTAATGACTTACACTACGCAGTTAATCCCGAAAACGATATCTAATGGCAAAGTTTTCTAAAGAAAAAGAGAGATTGAGGAGATCTAGCTGGGTGGATTATACAGTTTCTTTGATGAAAGAAAATGTATTGAGTACCTTGGAACAGAAATATTTCTATAATCGCCAACTGGAAATCCATTGGAAGCAAAAAAACATAAATGCAAAATCCACTCTTAACAGTTGGATTGTTGTAAAAGAATCAGTTCGATCTATCCAAAAAATGCACTAAAGCTTCATTAGCAGGCCCAATTCCATAATACAGACCACACATATAAAGTTCGTGGAAGGTTCTCCGGGTCTTGTCAAAACATGGAATGGCTAAGGAATTGGTGCAAAGCAGTAAATGGAAATCCACAGAGCCCCACATTTATCACTGACCTCCTTTTGTAGGAAAAAAGTTTATTTTATGGGGGCTAAATCTGCATTGGCCTTATTTGGGGACAAGAATTCCATGTACAACTACTCCTGCAGCAATGGCAGGAATGAGGATCTTTGTTTCACTACATGAGACAAATGAATAGTGTTGTCTTCACAAGACTCCTCTTTGTTGCCTAAAAACTCTTAGGAATCTAATGACGACATTTTTTCTTTGTTAAGTACAAGCAGTATTAACTCAAAAATATAAGAACGAAAATAAAAAACCTCCAACATTATAATCATTCTCTATGTTTCAATAGAGATCAAAATATCATTGGCCTCATTGCACAGTATCCCTCTGATCAAGCAAGCTAAAAGTCGTAATAACCTGACAGAAAGTAGTTGCCTAGTTTAATGAAATAAAAATTTTAAAATCTTGATAAATAAGCAACATCATTGCATCCAAAAATGTCTGGTTTAAATATCTTACATGACATATAACAGCACATAACCATTGTTGCAGAGTGCATAAATATTTGTTGTCAAGAATGATTGGGAAAGGGAAAATGAAATCAAAAGATGTTTTAGATCCTACAGTGCAAAACGCTATGGGCGGGTGAACGAGGACACCTAGAGAGGGAAGATGATGTGCCAAGGAAGGTATAGCATATGTTCCAAAAATATGTGAACAGAAAGGTCTTAGAATAATAGATATAAGCAATAACTCTGGAACAAAGACAATGGTATCATGAGTGACACAAAGTCCACAGGAATCTGATTAGGAACTGATGCCACAACCGTTGAACTCCTATAGAAAAGGGGACTGAAACTTCCTCTAATCTTCAAGACACAAAGGCATAAAGAATAATTTATTATAACAAAGGGCACCTCAATCATGATAGAAAGAATCATTCAAGTGAGTCATATAGCTTCTAAGCTCTGAAAAGAGGACAGTACCCTAGAACAAAGGAAGAGAAGCCTAGGCTCACTCAACCTCTAAACTACTGCTTGATATACAATTAGCAATGATTATTTTTTCATGTAATGCAAGTACAAAGGATTCCCGCAAAACTAGATTTCAAATAAGGTGGCAATGACAATGAAATAGATCAAATAAAATGATTTCGAATCTTTATTTGATTACAACAATCTAGAAGAGACTTGTAAAAATCAATCACCCAGATATCCAGGACCATAGAAATGTTAGTACATAATACAACTGCGCATCAGGTCTCTACTAGACTAATTAAAAGCAGGGAATTTTAGGACTGATTGCAACTGGCATTCCAGTGTCATAGCCCGTGTTGGTCATCCAGGTTCGTAGTTCAGGATTACTCTAAATAATGTATAAAAAATAGTTAGAATCCAGCAATGCACATTAATGTACTAGTTTAATCAACATAATACACATTCAAGATATTTTCAAAACAAGAACAATTTTGCACAACCTCCTTAATGGGATTGGAAGACGGACCTTTCCAGAATCTCCTTGGGAAGAATACACACCCACGAATATGAATTCTTTCAAGCTCTGGTCAGTATAGAATATAAATTTGCAAAGGAAATTCATTCCAGAAATACCAGATCACAGATTTTAGATACTGAAGATAGACTAATCTCATCATTTCTATGGCGTAATAAAGCAAAAGATTTGGAAGGGCGCTAAAAATGTTAAAGATATGGAACGCACCAGAAACCAAATTATGATATAGACAGAATTCAGATTAAATAACTACAATGCCTC
Source organism: Picea sitchensis (assembly GCA_010110895.2). Taxonomy (NCBI): domain Eukaryota; kingdom Viridiplantae; phylum Streptophyta; class Pinopsida; order Pinales; family Pinaceae; genus Picea; species Picea sitchensis. The sequence continues at coordinate 32,596 of SNQJ01S0123706.1, forward strand.
AAGAAATGCATAAACTGCAAACAGTCATGATGTTATTAGTGCCAAAATCGTTTGCATTGAATACATGGATAACATTCGTCTGAATTTTCAGCATGGCATCTCTTCATGCAGAGATGCCCACATAAGTTAAGCATTCTCCCACATTTCTTATGACAATAGACATTATCATGACCTCCAATATGGCAAATTCTTGCACACGAATGACCACATTTTAGAGTTTCTTCACATTTCCGAGGACAAAAAACAGAGCTGAAATCTTCAGATGTGCGAACTCGAAATTCAGTCTCATTATGATTTGGACAACATAGTTTCATCCTGCTTCCGATCCATCCATTCCTACATAGAAGATCTATAATATTACCCCATATTGAACTTTTCTCCGCAAGTAGTGTTGAATTCCCAAACATATAGAGTCCCAATCTAGCTCTAGACAAAGCCACACAAATTCTGTTTGGAGTCCCCAAAAAGCCTATAGATTCTGAAGGTAATATTTGGTCCAGAGGTGACAATTGGTCAGAATAAGTTGTGTTTCTAACCAATGAAAGAATTATGATGTTGCTCTCTTCCCCCTGGAACTCATCCACACTTCTTACTCGTGGTACATCTCCATTATTATCTTTCACTGAATCCCTCTTCTTTATAGAGAAATGCTGACTGAACCGTTTACTGATCTCACTGGCCTGAGATCGATACATACTCAAGATAGTTATGTCCTTTGAAGTGTAGCCACATTTGTTCATTAAATACATTGCAAATTCCACAACCAAATCAGCCTCCCCAATATTTAATTTGCTTCCTGAGTTACCTGCGCATTGTTCCACATTCATGTGATCCAAGAAGAAGACATTTTGTCGAACTCCTTTCACACATTCTAAGGTTTGGACAGACCTGTGATCGCTGAGAGTAGGATAGAAACCCAGAATAAGATAGGCAATTGCAGGTCTCATTCTCCTTTGCACTTCTAGTGTTTTGTATTCAACTCCATTCCTTACCAGCCTTTCAAATAGAGAAATGTCCAAATGATGAGTAAATGAAAGCTGTGATGTGGCAACAGAAGGTCGGAGCTGCATATGATCTCCTATGAGAATAAGATGCTCGATATGAGGATTTAAACAAGCCAAGAGTTGACCTTCTAAAACTTCTGCAGCTTCCTCTACTATCATAACCTGTGGTTTTATGGAATTCAGGACATCAAAGAACCTTGCTGCAACGGTTGTGGTCATGCCCAAGATTCTTGCTTTGCTCAGTGTGTGCTGTTGAATTTTAACTCTTGTTTCTGCAATTTGGCTACATATATTTTCATATTCAGGAGCCAAATTCCAAAACTCTTTTTGCCCATGTAGTCTAATTTCATGTAGCCAATGCTGGTTTAACCGCTGTCTTGACTGAACATCCAAATTCCAAACATCACCTGCCTCACAATATTCAATGCATAATGCAATACTTAGAGGATCATCTTCGTCTCTAATCTCATGGAACTCCAAAGATGATTTTGGAGTTGTGTTTGTCAGTGGAGAATCAACAGCCGAGAGAGGACAAGTAGACGTCAGATGAACCTTATCATTCCCAACCAGCCACGACTGATAAATATCATCATCTCGACAATAATTGCAAAAGTAAAGGCTGCTCATGTGTTCTTCCCTTGCTACTTTACTCAAGGCTACCCTACTTACACATTTTGCATGCATACAATTCGCACTGAAATTCAATTTATCAGCCATTTCATCTTGCAAAAACCTGAGCCTACCTTTCTGGCTGCGAAGATACCTTGGGATCCAAACCTTGGAACTCCTCTGAAACCTTTCTAGACTGCACTGCTTCAAAATCTGGCTCTTGGTCCCTGTCCCAAGGCGAACAAGACTGGGTTCGTACTTATAGATTCCTTCTAGAAACTGGTCTAAGGCCCTATTGGTGTAACAGACTACAACTATAGGACTGCATACCTTTGCATTTGCGAGCAATTGCTTTGTGATGAAGAGACCCACGAATGTTTTCCCGGTTCCTGCAGGACCTTGAATGATGGCCAATTTCTTTGACAACCCATGCTTTATTGCATCCTCCTGACTGTCATCAATGTCAGCATAAGGGGAACTAAATGGGTCTTCTTGAATATTGCTTCCGCTTTTTTCTCCTTCTTCAACAGTGGCCTCTTGGCCCAAATCCCACCTGGCATCCGTTCCTTCATTTGGATCCTCGTCCCAACCAATATCAACTCTTTCGAGGTCTTCTGAAATCAAAATTTTATTCTCTCCACCCCAAGCATCATCAATTCCTCCATTCTTTCCCTCCGCTGTAAGCTCCAGTTCTACTGTCCACCCTGTACCACCTTTCTCGTTGTTCTCTGATACACAATTCTCGGATTTCTCAACCCTCTTGACCTCCTTTGAGGTCAAATACTGTGGCTCCCCCACAACAGGTTTGAGGGACACCAAATGCTCCAAAAAAGTAAGTTTTTCCATCTCTGGCTTCTGCAGTACCTTCAAAACATGCTGGTACGCCTCAAAAAATGCACTTGTGGATTCAAACATGATATACTCTATTCCATCCTCAAATTTCACCTCCAACCCATCAACAGACCTCACCCCAATAATCCCTTCATCATGCAATTCTTTCACCCTCCGGGTGGACACCACAGCCCAAAAAAATGTACTAAACCCATCAGGGGATATACAGAGCAACGAATTGAACATAAGCAACTTCGAATTAATCCAATCTACCTTCATGGCTTGCCCCTCAACATTATCAAACTTAATTACATATTCAGTACCTGCATTCCCTGCTCGCATGCCAACCAGCCTCGCATTTGAGTATACTTGCACATCGTGGAGCTGCGGCTTTGTCGTCCATTGCGTCTGCTTACTTCTGTACTCCTTCACAGCATACCTGTATGGTGCAAGCAGGTCTTCTCTAAGGAGCCTGAAGTGAGTTTCCAGATACCTATGCACACTCGGGTATTCTTTATTCACATTGTTCACAGGAAGCTTGGTGTCTTCACACAAGAATTCCTCTGCATTTGAAACTATTGTTCTGAGATCTCTGAAATCCATCTGCTCAGTTACCAAAATGACAACAATCTCAAGCTAACCCAAAAACTAAAACTTTACTGTTACTTTTCTAACCCACAGGAAGCAATAAACAAACAAGCCAGCATTGTGAGGCATTTACATCAACTTTTCGAGCTCATCTTTCTTGAAAACTTTCAGCATTGGCCGAAGCATTCCATATATGAATTGGGTTCTTGGCACCTCTTACAAACCTGTTCACTTAGCAACAAATAGCAGATGTACATTCACCAGTACATCCAGTTGACACAGTGCATGGTGTTGTATTTCTTGGCTATATTCGAGGAGACCGTGAGAGTGTGCATCTTTTGGCTAAATTGCAGAGAGAGAGAAAGTGTATTCCTCTTGCAATGCAGAGAGGGTGACAGTACTGAAAAGGGGAGGCAATAATCTTGTGCCACCCCACCACTAAAGAAAAAAAAATTGGCCTTGGGTTTAGAGCATTTATTTATTATGTATTAATGTCTCAAAGGATTATTTATGTGTAATAATTTTTCGTTTTCGTACTTTTATGTCGATAAAAACATAGAGGCCATTTTCGCCTCTTTGTGTAAATTACAGGTAAGCAAATACATATGAATATTAGCAAATACTACGTTGATGTTTATTACTTTGTTCCGTATTTTTTTAGTTTAGATTCATGAGTGAGATGATACGGTATTGTACTGAAAATTTGAATGAGTATGGAGCTTTGATTATAAATATATTAAATTTTATATAATATTAATTTAAAAAATAATTATAATGAAAATAAAGATTAAAAAAATGTTTTTTTATTGTATTGATAATGATTATGTTGAAATTGATTAACTTTTATATCGATTAAATTTGATTTATTAAATCTTGAAGAAGGTAAGAAATTATATTTAATTTATTAAACTTTGAAAAAGGTAAGAAATTATTTGATTTGTTTTATTAATTTATTTTTGGTTACAAAAGATTTAAGAGAAGTGTTAATTATGATAAGTTAAAAGATTAAAAAAATTCATATTATAGTAAATATTTTATGTATATAAGGTAAGAGCAATTTTTACAACTACATAAGCTAGATCTTAAGAAGTTCTGGAGCCAAATTCTAAAACGCAATACTAAAGAAAATAATAGGATTTCCTTAAGGGATTGGAATTCCTACCTTAAAAGTCTTTACGAGTTCCCTAATGCCATGGACAACATTCATATTGTCCCTACAATGGAAGAAGTGTTTTCTTTAGATGACATAGAGTTCGGGGTTAAGCGGCTTGCAAATAGGAAAGCTAAGGACATTGAAGGCTACCAAGCTGAAATTTTTAAAATCGGAGGGTCAATCCTTATCCCTCACATACACAAGCTCTTCAATTTAGCAGTCAAGTAGGGCTTCCCTAAACCCTGGACACAAAGACTCATTGATCCTATTTTTAAAAATGGGGATAGAAACATTCCCTCTAATTATAGGACCATTATGATTAGCCTGATTTTAGTCAAGTTTTATGGAATTATTTTGGAAAAGAAGATTAGCCTTTGGCTAGAAAGTCACAGTAAAAGAGCTAAAGGCCAGGCCAGGTTTAGGAGATATCATTCAACTGTGGACCATCTTGTTACCTTTAGGATCATTGCAGAGGAGTTCCACAATACTAAAACCAATCTTTTTTGTTGTTGTGTTGACTTTAGAAAAGCTTTTCACATGGTTCCTAGGAAAAACCTTTGGAATAGGTTGGAAGAGATAAAACTATCTCTCGAGTTGAGGGTTGTTGCAATAAGGATGTATGAGAACGTTATTGCTAAGTTTAAAAACATTGAGGGATGGTCAAAAGAGATTAACTGCAATATCAGAGTCAAACAAGGTTGTCTCATGTCCCCTACCCATTTTGGCATATACATTGACAAGTTAGAAGATTGCTTGGAAAAAGCAGGTTGTGTCGGCCCTACTCTCACTGGTATAGTCATCAATCTTCTTCTTCATGTTGATGATATCATTCTTATGGCAAGGAGTCCCCATGATCTTGAAAACCAACTAAGAATCCTCAAGGAATTTTGCTTTGATATGGGTATGGTTGTTAATACTGATAAGACTAAGGTCGTGATTATTAAATCCAATAAGATCCCTTATGATACCTTTGTATATGACAACAACAACTTGGAGGAAGTGACTTCATACAAATATCTTTGAATTGATATTCACCACAAGCTCAATTGGAATTATAGCATTAAAAAAAGGATTATTGGGGGATGGAAAGCTTATTATAGGCTTGAAAACAATTGTAAATCAGTTGATCTTTGGAGTTGGGATAAGAAGAAACTTCTCTTTGAGACTCTTGTTACACATGTTATTCTTTATGGATGTGAAGTCTGGGGCTGTAGTATCTCTCGTGAATCCTGGAGAAAGATAGAGCAAATACAAAAGAATTTTATAACCTATCATCTCAAAATTAAAGGAAATATGCCTTATCCCATCCTCCTCTTAGAAACAAGCCTCT
>SNQJ01S0123706.1:39253-50885 GCA_010110895.2 Picea sitchensis
AAATTATAAAATTAATTGAAAAATAAATAAAAATAATATATTGAAAAAATAAATTTAATTTTATAAATATACAAATTATTTGAATATTACAAAATAATTTATTTAACTATTATTTTACTTAAATATATAAAATATTAAAAAAAACAAAATTTATAGGCAAACCAAATCAATTAATAAAGAAAATCAAATAATGAAAACGACGTAATATAAATAACTAAGAAAATAGATAAGTAGCGTGGGGGAGTTGAGCTTGTTATTTTTAAAAAAGAAAATGAAAATTGTATGACACTGTCATTCTTGTCATTCTTCTCTTATGATTATAAAAAATTATAACATTTACTTTTATTTTTAAATTTATCTTAATTTAATGGTCAAGTGAATGAGATATTGAGGATCATTATTATTGGTTAATATGTATAAATATGACTTGATTCATCATCTTCAAGAAAAACTATATTATTTATATCAGTGTTTTGTAAGGAGTAGACTTCTACTCTTGTTAAATACACTGGTAATTAACTTATTCCCTTACATTTAAGGAAAACAAACTCTTAACCAAACCTTACTCCAAAACCAAAAAATATTATTTTAACCTAGATAGTATTCACAAGAAAACCATTCTCTCTTGTAATCATTATTGACACTATCTCTAATAAGATTATCTCTAATAAGATCTTGTACTTTTTAATTAACATCTAACCTTAATCCCATGCATAAAACCAAACTCTATCCAATCACAATTTTATCTCTTACCCCTCAAAAAATAACCTTATATTAAATTATTATTAAAATTATTTATATTGTCATTAATTAATAATTTGTTTTTTTAATTTAAAAATAAAATTAATTTATTAATAAAAAATCATCATAAAATATATATAAATAATCAAGATATATCATTTTCATACAAAATATTAAAATCTTTATATATTTTAGTTTCATCTCCTTTTATATTATTTGAAAGTTATATGACATTTAACTTTGAACAACATATTTATAAAGTCCAAACCATATTTTTTGAATGGTAATTATTATATATTTTTGTGCATTGATGCATTTGACTTACGTGGATTAGAATATCCTTTTTTAAGATGGACCCTTTCAGAACTTTTATTCTATTAGTCATGGTATATTTTAGAATGTTAAATGTTTAAAATAGAAATGTATTGAGGTTATGTTTTTTTTATGCCCCACCGAAAGTTTTTGTATCCTGTACATCAGGTTATGTTTTGAATTGTATTGTCGTGTAAAAAATTATATTTTTAATATAATTTTGGAAAAAAAAATTATTATTGAAAAAAAAAATTATAATAAGAAAAATTAATAATAGGAATATTTATCATTAATTTTTATTTAAAAATATAAACAAATTATACCACTTGAAATAACTTATCATTAGAATATCCACTTTTATTTTTAAATCTTAAACCATTACAAACTCTTAATCAAACAAAAACAATTTAAATATTCTTTAAATAATATATCTTTACATTATAAACCATATTTAAATAATATATTATTTAAATTAACATATTTAATCACAACTTTGTTTTATCCGTCACCATATTTAATCAATATATTATTCACAGCTTTGTTTTCTCCGTCACCATATTTAATCAATATATTATTCACATCTTTGTTTTTTCATAATATCTTATTTACGTCTTTGGTTTTTCCATAATTATTATATCATGTTTAATCATTACCTTATTTAAAATTTTGTTTTTCATAACATTTTATTTAAAAATGTGTTTCCCATTCCATAATTATTTTTCTCTTTGTTTTTTCATAATTATTATAATTATTAACTTATTTAAATTTTTGTTTTTCCATAACATTTTAATTAAATATTTGTTTTTCCAATCCATAATTTTTTGATTTTTCAGAATTATTATATCATATTTAATTATTAATTTTTTTAATTTTTTTGTTTTTTCTATAACAATTTATTTAATTTTTTGTTTTTCCATTTCATAATTTTTATTTGTTTTTCCATTTCATATTTTTTTTTATGGGAAACTGTAATTAAATATTTGTTTTTCCATTCCATAGTTTTTTAATTTTTCAGAATTATTATATCATATCTAATTATTAATTTATTTAAATTTTTGTTTTTTCTATAACAATTTATTTAATTTTTTCCATTTCATAATTTTTATTTGTTTTTCCATTTCATAATTTTTTTTAAATGGGAGACTTTGTTTTTCCATATTTTCAAATGAAGATTTATTGACCATACACATAATTTTATATTTATATTATTGTAGTTTGTAAGATTTACTATATTATCTTAGTAAATTTGTAAAAGTAATAATATGGTTAAAATAGCTGAAATTAAGCCGCATCCTAATCTTGGTATGGTACCTTGACCATAACAAGAATTGATGAATCATTATTCCTATCGGGCGCATTGCAAACTTAAATACTTTAAGAATGATATGAAATGTGCATCTCAAGTGGTGACAAATCATATATGTTCTACTATTAATGAAGAAAATTGTGACATAAATATTAATATATAGGCGAATGCACTATGGTTACCCATCTAAAAATATTTGGGAGATGAAATTAAATGAGGGAGGTGACAAATACACATGTTATAATGTTGTTTATTGTATTAGTTCATAAAATTATATATAATATATGTTTTTTTAATCATGGGAATGGATAATTAGTAGATTTAATTTGGACTAAGATCGAGATTAAGTCTATTAGCTACCACTACAATATATGTTATTGGTAAGAGTTTAAAAGGTTTAAGGATGGTTGGGTTTTATTAATGAAGGGTTTTAACCTCTCTTTTTTTAAATGATAAAGATGAGGTGGGTTAGATGTATGTATTTGTAATCAATATATATCTTTATTTTTCATTTTTATATGAAAGTGAGAGATATTTATTACAAATGTATATCTTTGCCATTGACTTCCACATCTAAGTAGGGTAGATGTGTGTATATGTTACAAATGCACACACATTGCTCATTCTTACTCTCATCTTTCAATGTGGGGAGGTAAAGTTGTGCATTTTTCATAAGTACATGTCCCCACTCTCTATCTATACAACATGAGGGTTGAAGTACTTAACAAGACTTTTTAAGGAAACCTAAGAAGAGTTAGGTATGGGGATTTTAAGGGATTTCAGGGGGAGGAGGTCACTAATACATTTGAGGTCAAATTTCAACCTTAATTTCCATATTTTGTTTGACATTAAAAATTTAAGACAATTTAACATCAATTTAGTGAATTTATTAGAAAAAATTGTTCATGTCCTTGATAAACATCATTTATTGGTGTATAGTAGTATAATTTAGTTTGCAAAATATTTATGCCCCCACCAAAACCTCTAAGTTTACCATGTTAAGATTTACCATGTCAAACTAACATCAATTATTCAACAACTCTAATAACATTAATATTTTACACCTCCATCAAGGTGTCAAAGTCAACACCGTCAAAATTGACCATATCAAGATAACATTGATTAAATGACATTTCCGGTAATAATATTATTTAACCAAATATTTAAGAATATTTTATATGGTCAACATTTGTAATAAATATATTTTTCTACATAGTTGGGATGAAGTGATATATTGTTTAGAATTGACTTGAATTAGCCTCTAATTGAACCCTAATTCACTATAATGGAACTAGGCCGATGGGATGGATGTTGTTGCTGCTGACAAGGTGGAGGCGCTGAAGAAGAAAAGGATGGGCCCTCCAGGGCCAGGCTCAAGTTGATCTGGCTCTCAGTACTCCATGTCTAGGACCTGTGGACCTTGATACATAATCTCCTTAGTTATCCCTAGGCTAAGGGATAACATCTGGCTCCAACCCAGGGACATGTGCTCACCGTAGAGCACATGAGAACCTCAACATCTCTGGCATAAATTGTGACATGCTTGATCTCAACAGAAGACTATTAGTAATCATTTGGGGTGGTGATATCACCCCTGGCTCATATATAGTATAGTAAATGAAAGAAAGCATATATACAAATGGAAATATAACTAGTCTAGCATGAAATGCAGATGGTATATACAATGAATGCAAATGCCTACCTACTTACCTCTACTTACATGTTGGATGAATGYTAGGTGTAGTCAAATAGCCAGTGAAACCACCCTAGCAATGTCTCACAATACTTGCCTTTGTGCTTCATCATAAACCAAAGCAGTGATAATTTAAGCACAAAAATAACATGAGTTAGAAAATGTATTGTATCATTGGAAATCGTAAGGTCTAGCTCATGGAGGTGGGTGAGAGGGAAAAAGTGGTGCCAAGTCATACTGTCAGGAAAGTGCTCAATCCATCTCAGAAAGGGATCGTGAAAAGTCAAAGGTTCAAAAGACTGACTAAAAGAGTTTGAATGTTGGCTACTTAGGACATCTTCACAATCTAAGGCCTGGGAAGGGATCAACAAGAACCAAAAGGATGGCTGACAATTCCTCAAGGGGGAGATGGAAGACTGTGATAATAAGCTTCTTCTTAAGGTACCCAACCTTCCCCTTAAAAACAAAAGGAGGCCTTGTCCTACACAATACTTGGGATAAGGGGCATGTTTCCAAACCATACCCTCAGTGACATATCGAGGTAAAGTAATCAAAAGGAGGTGGAAAATCTTGTCACAAGTATCCTTCTTTAGGAAATCAACTTCCTTGCTCTCATCAAGATCTGAGCAAAACGATGGTTGATAATTTTCTTCATAGAATAAATCCAAATGCTTAGAGGGTACTCATCAAAATCCTCAAGGTATGACCGAAAATCATTAGGAGAATATAGGACTAGGTCATCCTTGGGTGTTTGAAAAGCATATGTAATTATATCATTTCCTAGTTGCCAACTGTCAAAATTAGTAACCTCATATGATAGTTGCAAAGGAAACCTCTAGAAATGAACTTCAGTGTCATAAATTGGATCCTTATTAGAACCGATCACATCCCAATTATGGCTTCCAACAGGTATGAACTCATCAACATCATCAACCATGCCACTATTTGTATCATAACATGAAGGATTCAAATCATTCAAGGGTTCATCCATATCCTCTTCACTTCCCAAATCATAAAGTAAAGAATCATCAAAATTTTGGAAAGGAAGGTAACTTATTGTGTTTTTCTCTTCTTGAGCAGGAGCTTTGAGGACTTGGGCGTCTTTATTGAATGAAGTGGCATGCATCAGTGTTTCATCCTCATGACTTTCCCTTATATCTTCAACTGTACAACAAGGAGGATCTACCTTGCTCAAGGATTCCATTTCTCCTTCACTCTCTAAATCATAGAACAAGGTATTATAAAAATCCTGAAAAGGAAAGTGACTAAACTCAACCTCTTCTTCTTGTGCAGAAAAAATGGAACTTTGGATGGCTTCATCAGAGGGATGAAGACACATCAACACTTCATCATCATGTTGGACATTTTTAGGTTCTTTCTCTTCAACCACGTCTTCATCCTCCTTGGAAAAAGAATGAGAAATGCCATGTTCCTCCTCATGGGATTGGGAAACCTCATTAGGACCCCTTTCCTCAACCTTTTGTTGACTGATGTCTTGTTCTAAATCTTTTGGAGTTTCTTCAATATATGTTTCGAGAGAGGGTACTCCTTTGGGCTCACAAGCCTTGACTTCTAGAACAAAGGATTGTTCTTCTTTGGATGAGGGGATTTTGGCTTCTACTTGTGTGGCTATGTCAAAAGCTTCTTGGATTGTCCTTGGCTTCATTATAATGAGGAAAAATTTCAATTGTCCAGAGAATGCCTTGGTGTAGAGAAAGGTGATGAAACTACTCGAAGGATGATGGCTCACATGGATATGTTGTACTATCCTCTGACATTTATCATGGAATTCTCAGACATTTTAATTCTCAGCCTCTGTGAGGCCATTAAGTTTCATTAGCAATACATTGGGATTCACCCTAATACTCCATATCTTGAGGAACACTTCCTACAATCTATCCATAGATGTGATACTAGCATTTGGGAGGCTATTATACCATCTTTGGGCCTTATCATGAAGAGTGGCAGAGAAAATATTCATCGCCAGGTCTTCAACATAATCATTAATAGGATGGAGTTGAAAAAAGGCCCAAAAGTTACTCATGTGGTCTTCAAATTTTTCTTCATCGCTACTAGTGAATCTCGAGAGCCATTTTTCATATATGGGTGGCATTTGCCTAGGGTATCCCGATATTTTAGTCATGTCTAGGGGTTTGAAATTTCTCGGGTCCCATTGAGAAGTCATGGTTGGCTTCGTCATCAGTGGAGTCACCAAATAATTTTCTTGAAATTATCAAAGGGGTGAGGGGATCAACCTCAGTGGAGTCACTAGGTAATCTTGAAAAGTAAAGGATTTTGAGGAAATGCTTACCAAAAAGTTTCGTCTTAAGGAGAATTGAATCAGTGTTCCCCGACAACAGCGCCAAAATGTTATCGCACAATTTGTACTTTGATCAAAGGAAAGGTAAATGGAAAGCAAATTGGCATAACTTGAGGTTATCCTATCACTGTCACCTCAATAGGATTCCTCTTTCTCTTTAGGATTGAAGGCTCAAGAAAGGCCCAAGAGAGACGTCCCCAGTGACATGGGGGTTTGAGAAGGCAAGGTCAAGATGGCTATTAAAAGGTCCCCTCTCACAAGTCACCACTGATTAGAAATTCCCTGGGTTATAACCAATGAAGTGATGAAATATCAAGATGTACCTGCTCGGAACAAAGCAAAAAGAAACTATGTATTTTTCAAGTACAACTTGTCGTTAGCACTTCATAAAACCACATACTTTCTTAATAAAAGAAATTGGCTGATATAATGATGAAGTAAACATAAATTTATAGCAACGATATTTATAAGACAATACTTCACAATAAGTGCCTTAGAATGGCTTCAAAATTACCAAGAATAATCAATCATCAACATCATAACACTAGCATTTATCAGAAGCAAATAAGGCAATGCATTAATCAACTTTTTCAATTGCTTTTTGAAGCTTTTAATGCTGCAAAATATGGTTGTAGCTTACTTTAGTAACAACATCAATAAAGTTAGTAGGTTAGGATATTCTAATGTTAGAAGTGGTTAGTAGAAGGCTTAAGGTGTAGGTTTTGATGGTTGCTTTGGTCAATCACTCAATAAGAAGTCTTAGATTAGTGCCTTTAGGGAAAACAAAATCTATTAAGTGGCAACAAATGTTGAAGGAAAATGATGATAGTGGGAGAGCCAAAGACAAGAGAGATTGATATTTGAAGTGTTGGTAAGCCAAGGCTTCAACTACCAAACCCTAGGGGAAAATGACTACAAAGGTGTAGGTAACCCTAGGCCTTAGTGAATTTTCCTCCCTCTTTAACAAAAAAGATGAAGCAAATGACAGCTAAGATAAATCAATAAGTGCTAGGCTATTGCAATGGAAAGGCCCTTAGCAATAGCTTCAAGGAAATCGACTTCTTGGCAAAATCTAGTAGGCAAAAGCTCTTAAAGCTAGGACAATAACATGTGCTAGACCTCCTAGGGTTTTAAGCAATCAATTTCATAATCTTAATGTAAATGCAATATAAACATGACTATAACCATTCAATGAAGAAGAATTTCATAGATTGCACTTACATTCATCAAGAATCATCAAGCATAAACCCTAGTTGAACACTTCCACCAAGAAAATTGCCAAAATAGTCCAAGATTAGCCTCCTCCAACAAGTGCACACTAAATTTCAATCATAAAACCCTAAGTAGGGCACAAATTTCAGACCTCACCAAGTGTGAGTGAAAGATGATGAAAAATATCCATTTTTTACATTAAATGACATAATAAAACCCTAAATCAAGCTGAAAAGATGATGTCATGCCCTTTTAGGGTGGCGTTAGGCCTTGTTAGGGCAACATTGGCCTCCAGGAGCCAAACTTTAGGCCTCCTTGGGCGTCTGGATCCTGCCACATGTGCCACTTGGCACACAACTTCCTCCAAAGTGTCCAAAACGTTGGGTGATGTCATGGGTCACATGGGTGATGTAATGGGCCTTTCAAGGCCTACTTCATGGTGAGAAGGGAAAGACCCCCCTGGGTCCAGGCTTGCCAGGTTGTCCCTGGTGGAACGTCCTCCTCTCTCTCTTGTGCAAACCTTTGATCTGTCTATGCCCCTAGCTGGGGTCTCAACATCCATCTGGTGGGATTTTATCCCTATGGAGGTATGAACTAATCATCTCCCCATGTGTACTTGTCCATAGGGTGTGGCCCTGCAAAATCAACAAGTACGTCCTCCATGGGATCATAAGTCACAGGGATCATAGAAATTTCAATCACATCTAATAATCAAGTTATTTAAACATGTGCATGAAACCCCCTCTCCCAGACAAGTGCGCAAAGACGTTATGCTATTCTACAAGCTAGGTTTGGAGGGGACTCTAGGATGTCCTATTGGGATAGTTCTCATTGGATGTGGGATGTTTCTGGGTGAAGAAAAATCCAGGCCATGTAAGTGGGTGAGGTGGTAAGGGATGTATGAGCAATGGGTGCAGTGATGATAGGGGAATGTATGACTTACCTTTGGGTGCCTCTGAAGAGGGTGAGATGCACCTTGTCATGGATGCAAATGTTTCCAAGCCCATTCATGCTTTTTATCTTTTATCTTGTTGATTTTTTTTTCAAGAGACTTGTTATAGGACACTGCCCTGGCATGGTGACCAGTGGTCACAATGTTACCCACAAGCATTTCACATAAATGAGAAGGTTGTATCGTGATGAGACCCCCTTTATCTTGGTTATGCCACCAAGAATCACTACCCTACCATGGTGATCAGCTGAATGGTAGTGTCATACTGCTACATGCCCATGGACCTAATAGGCTAGCTCGTGCTGAGACCCCCTATCCTCCAACAAGGTCTTGATTTTATTATTTTACGGGTCCCTTTGTTTCTTGCTGAAAAGCCTTTTATTGCTTTCTTTGGGATCCCTGGGCGAAGCATCTAAAGGTTTCATTCTTTTGGATTTTTTCTTTTTCCAACTACTTTTACCTTGTTGGCCCTTGACCAAGTTTGAGGAAACACTTGATCATATTTGACCGTTTTTGGAACTTCGACAGCTTGTCAAAGATGGAACGAAACACGAAGCAGAGATCGTGGAAGCTAGACCCCTTTCTTGGGTCCTTTTTGGGGATAATGTAATGGGTATGGGATGTCGGCCCATGGGTTTACCCATGTTTAGGCCTATTTTGTAAAGTATAAATAAGTAGCTAGGCAATGTAAGAAAGACAGAGAAGCTAAGTGATAGAAAATGATTTGTGTATACTGTGTGAACAACTTGCAGAGCTGAGTGCAAGTGATGTAAGTGTTGAGTGCATGGATTGTAAGAAGGCTTTGTGCTAGATCTACTCGGGGAAGGAGGATCTGGCAAGGTGTGCGTAGATCTCCTGTCCTATGTGGAGTACAAGTTTGAGCTCTGTGTTGTAATTAGATTGACCAAAGCTAATAAAGAAGAAGAAGAATTTGTGGACGTATCCATAGGGTGGGGGTGAACCACGGTAAACCTGTGTGTTGTGCTCAGAGCCTTGACCTAATGTGTTTGTCTCTTTCCATGTGTTGTGCTTTGATATTATTATGTTATGTTCTTTGCTATGATACACTTAGATAGATCTACTTTGCTTTGTGCTTCTTAGATGTATGGATGTAGATCTGACATATATGAAAGTGTTGAGTGCTAGACCTATTTTGTTGTTGCTAAGTGCTAACTTAACCTAGATCTAAGTGAATGTTGCGGTGCTCTGCGCCATTTGCGGAGTGCCATGAGGGTTAAATATTGATGAATGATCTATGCTAAAGTGTTTTCTAAGTGTTAGAATCATAGATCTATGTCCCAACTAAGGTTTCAGACACCTGAGTATTGCAACCACCCCTGCCTCTACCTCGAGTGAGACTTCATCTGCTTCGCAGGTGTTGCCGAAAGGGCCGGTAGTTAGGGTTTGTTTTGTGCGCTACTAAAGCGTTGAACCCTGGGTCTGCTCCTATGCCAACAAATGGTTCCATTGCCGGGACCTGAAACTGTGATTGTTGGGAACTGAGGAAGAAGAAGCTTTGTGTAGAAAGTTTGTCCTGAAATTGTAAAAGCTCTGTGCATGGACCTGTGCCCTAGTGCGCAATGATCCACTTGATCCGAAAATCTCTGTTCTAAAGAAGGAAGGACAGATCTGAAGAAAAGAAGTCAGATCTGAACGCTTTGTGCTCTAAGAAAGGTTAAAGTGGAAGTTTCTAAGTCAGATCTATAGAAAGAGTTAAGATCTGTAAGCTCTGTGCTCTGATAAAGGTAATAACAGTTAAAATTTCTTAGATCTGGAAGCTTTGTAATCTATAGAAGTAAAAGAAGTGAAATTTTTTGTGTCTAAAGTATGGATTTAGGTATGCTTGATAGATTTTGTCCTAGCTTGAAAACTAGGGCATTGTTAGATGAAAGAACGTTAGATATGAATAGATCTGATAAGAATAACGAAAGGTATGTTATACCTATGCATAGAAAGAATTTTTGGACTAACCAATGGATGCAGGATCCTAGAAAGCAATTTTTGTAGGCTAGCCATCATGATCCTAGCACGCAGTACAAGAAAAGTTAGGGATCATGGAAGAGAAAGAGAGGATTAACTCTTTGTTACAGTTGCAAAAGACCAGGACATCTTTCTAAGGAATGCCCTGGGAGAAACCCTAGTTGCCTCTGTTGTAAGGCTATGGACCATGAAGTACTGGATTTCCCTAGAATGATTACTAGACTTGAAAAGCTGAATATGGAGAAAGATCAAGAGACTAATATTATAGAAGAACCCCAGAAAGAATCAAAGATTATGTTACTGACAATGAAAGAAACCCTGGATGAACATAAATATGCGAGTTTGTCAGAGATATTTAAAGAAAAGGAGAAAGTTGAAGTAAGAATAGGAGACTTTGACATCGACTGTGCTCTATATGAGGGAACACAGATGAACATTATGACATAAAGTACTTGGGAAACCCTAGGAAGGCCTACTATGGTTCCTTCACTAGGAAGAATAGGGTTGTTTAAAGGAAAATGGTAACCCTATGTGGCATAATTACCCAGATAGCTATGAGTACCCATGGAGCTTCGACAGAGGAAGAGTTCGAAGTCATTATATTTATTGAGGACCGTGCCCCATTTCCAGCTTTGTTAGGAAAGATCTAGATTGAAAAAGACCAGATCCGAAGAAAAGAAGAAAATGAAGCCCTATAACAGAAGAAGTAAGAACTCATGGAATTTATGACTAGAAGGATCGCCTACTTGATGGAAGAAAAAGAGAACAGATCTCAGCTGTTGAACACCAGGGACCTGGATGTCGAAGCTATAAGATATTTAGAGGAATCACAGAAGACTGAAATACCTAATCCATATGGTGAAGGAGTATTACCCTTGGATCTGAAGAAAGAACCTCAACAACATGAAGTGACTATGTCGAGAAAAGATAAAACTCAGAATGGAAAAAGGATGACTGAGACGAAGCTCACTAGGAAGAAGGCTAGGAAACTAAGTAAGAAGAGAGCCAAGATCGAAAATTTACAGAATATTCTAGAGGAAACTTTGCAGAAGAAAAAATCACAAGAATTGAGCTTTGCCGAGATATCAGGATAGCGACATCTGGCACTTCGCCATG
>SNQJ01S0123707.1:12408-26689 GCA_010110895.2 Picea sitchensis
TGCCTTCCAAAAGTTAGTTGGTGTGGTGGATTCACTGACAATGGATCATAATGTGGTGATAGAGAGGGATTTTGTATGTGCAAGTGGGCATTGTTGGTCATGTTATCTCTCAGCACTCCATATATGCAACCTTAGGGCCTTGAGACATCATCTCCTTAGTTATCCCAAAAAATGGGGATAACACTCCCTAGAGCAAACAAAATCTAGCAAGGTAAATCTAGGAGGGTGCAATCCCTTTTATTCCTCCTAGAAACTTTTGCAAATAGATTTTTTTCAATGATACAATGATAGATCTTGGTGGAGGGTGTATTCTCTTATACTCCTCCAAGGGTTTTTACTAAAATAACCTTGAAACAAGAATGAAAAACAACAATATGCAGAAAATTACATACCAATTCCAAGAGATAGCAAGTAAAACCCTCATCTACCAAGAATATTTCGCCATAATAGAAAGAACAAAGAATCCAAGAGATAGCTCTAGTCTTCCTTCCAATAGACAAGTAATCAACATCCACAATAGCACAAGAGAGAGATATATCGATTTTCCCAAGTAGGGAAAAGGGTATGTAATATTCAAGTGAGTTATGTCCAAATGAAATGTGAGGTGACCTCTATTTATATGAGGTCACCTAAAATAGTTTTTCCACATTCATAATTTGAGGAGGCCGTCCTCACAAATTTTCCTCCCTAAACAATACTTTTTACCAAATATAAAAAATTACATTGAAGAAAGCCCTAAAATGATGATGTCACTCCCAAGGATAATGATGATAAAAATGTTGAGCTTTTTGAGGAATTTGTTGGGCCTCCCAAGGAAAAATTTCAATGTGCTAGGGTCTTCCTTCAACAAACATATCATATAATCATCAAACACCTTGCACCACCAAACCCTAGCCTTCCAATTGATGATGTCATGCCCCAAAAGTGAAGTGTGTGGCCTCCAAAGGAAAACGTTGGGGCCAGGATGGATATCGAATCACCTCCAATGGATAATAAAATGCCTCCAAAGGCAAAGCCTCTCATCCAAGATGTCCCAATGAGTGGGGTATGGCATTCACTCTACTAAGACAAGCAAATTCGCCCTCCAAGGGTCTCGAGTCATATGTATTATTCCAAGTAAATCACATTTAATACAAGAACCACCTAAAAGTGTGCATCAAATCTTCCCTTTTAAAGTCAAACAAGTGGTCAAATACCCTATGAAATTTTACAAAATTAGATATTGGAGGGGTGTCATAATGCCCTATTGGGTGAACCAATTCCTCAAGTAGGGGATGTTCCCAAGGATAATCCTTTCTAGGTTATGTAGTGAATGTGAGGTGGATGGGGTTATACTTGTAGGTGTGGGTTTTCATGACATACAAGGACTCTTATTGTCTCATTTATGGGTGCCTTAGTTGAGGGCTAGCCACATCATTTTCCTCTTTTTGTTTTTAAAGCATATTTTCCCAAGACCTTTATTAGCCATTCATTTTGCATGTGTTTCCAGGTTGAAGATAGTAAGGGGCACTAAAAGGAAATGTGTAGCCCACATACGCTCTACCTTGGTTTGCATGCTTTTCCAAGTTGAAGACAATAAGGGCAACTAAAAATAAATGCATAGCCCACATATGCTCTACCTTGGAAAGCACCATTTATCAATTAGTTATTTATTTTATGGGTCGCTTATTTTTTTGAGAGGTGTTTCATTTCTCTTGGGATACAAGCGCAAGATTTTATTGCATGATGTTTTTTTTTCAGGGAACCTTCTAACCTTGTGGCCCCTTCTTCCCATGAAATGACGTACATTCCCTTCTTGGGTCAATAAGACAAAAAGCCTAAAATATGGGGAAATGGAGGGGAAGAAGTAATGAAAAGTGGCAAGTATGTGCGATAATGGTATGATGACCCTTGAAGGAGACACCGTTGAATTTTCTCTATGTTAGGCTCAAGCATGAAGTTTATTTCAATTTTAGCATTTACTTGAACCATAAACAAATGCAGCTACACCATTAACAATTGTTTCAATAACCAAGATCACAAGAAGAAATACCATGCATAAGAACACAAGAATTATCTTGGGAAACCCTTCTCAACAAGGGAAGAAAACCCAGCAATCATTTGCTATATTCTCAAGAGAAACACCTCCCACACCATATACCTATCACACAAAAGGGTGCTCTCCAAAACCAAGAAGCTAGCGCCCAAGAGAGGTGTGCACTTTATCCCTAGAATATGTAGTTTCTCAAATTTCCAAAATCACATGTTTGTTGTGTTTCCTCAATGGGGAAATCACCTTTATTTATACTAGACTGGACACATCAAAAGTGGTGTCTATTGGAACAACAGGGCCAACCTCAATAACTCAGAATATAATTAATAATTACAATATTAATTACCTTTTACAATAATCATTAATTATCCTTCTCTTTATGGTGGGGTCGAACTGTACCCTTTACATCACAATTAGGATTACAGGTAAATATTACTCTTAGAAATTATAGCAAGGGATCTCACACACCCACTAGTGCTTAGCCACTAGGGGCATGTACACCTGTGCTCAACCACAGGGACACCCTACTCAACAAATATCTATCTCACTCAGTCTCAAGGGAGAATCATCTGGAGTACCACATCGTCTCAACTCTATACACATAGGAGAATGATACACCCATCAAATGGGCACCTTCATCCCTGAAAGGGGTACACATCGTTTCATCTCAAACGACACGCCCATCTCATGGGAATCCTCACCCCACACAAGGGCATACACATCATTTCATCTCAAATGACACACCCATATCATGGGAATCCTCACCCCACACAGGGGAACACAACGTTCCATATCAGTCTCAGAGAGGAACGACACACCCATCTCATGGGCACACCCAACTCATGGGCTCTCTCACAAGCTGACTCGCTTAGTCTTTGTCCTGGAGGATGTATCACGAAGCTGTAATCATCATCACTCCCTCTCAACTTGGGAGGCATTCTCCACCAGGCCAAGTCTCTCACAGAAGTACTCAAACTTCATCTTGGCAAGCAATTTGATGAAGATATCTACAATCTACTCATGTGTAGGAAGGTATTGCACGTGTACTACTTTCCTCTACACCATGTCTATGATATAATGATATTTTATCTCAATGTGTTTCGATCTATCATGAAACACAGGGTTCTCATAGTGCTTCTAGTTATCAAAATGAATAATGGTAGGATCCATCTCATGATAAAATAAATCTGTCAGGAGATTGTGAACCGAAACTTCTTCACGGACTGCCACACTCAATGCTATGTACTCTGCTTCTACAATACTCAAGGCCACAGAGCTATGTTTCCTACTGCACCAGGAAACCGTGGCAGACCTCAAGGTAAAACAACAACTGGATGTGCTCTTTTGGTCCACTTTGCTCCCTGCCCAATCTACATCGACATATCCCTGCAAACTCAAGTCTACACTGGAGGAATATCTTAGGACATATCCAACTGTGCCTCGTAGATATCTCAATACATGATTCCCTGCTATCTAGTGATTTTTTCTCGGTTGACTCATGAACCATGAATCCCTTTGAATGCAAATATATATTTTTACTTCTCGATGCTTCCATCGTCTTCATACTTGATCTTATAGATCCACTTTGGAAGTCACTACGGACTTCCCTTTTGGTCTCAAAACGATATCCCACACATCATTCTTCAAGATGGACTGATATTCTTCTGTCATGGCATCTTGCCATACCTCCTGACCTGTTGCTTCTCCATAACAAGAAGACTCAGTATCAATGATGTGGCTCATGTCTGAAACATAGCTCGAAAGTCTCTTTGGTATCTTTCTCTCTCAAAATGTGCCTCGAGGAGATGTATGTCCCCTTGCCTCTTGCAGAGTTTTTCGAGCCCAGGAAGGCCTTTTATGTCCTATTACAATGTCTCTGGAAATATCAACTGGATCAACTGGATCGATTGAATCAATCGTTGTCTCCCTCTAAACTATTGAAGGGGAGAAGGTATTGTCTCTTCCTTCTTCTCAAACAATTTGATTCCCTTTTATGTTTGAAGGATAGACATCTTCCTTTTTTTGTGTTTGCTAACCTAGAGATATCTCATGTCTTCTCAGGTCCTCTACTAACTCTATAGTATTTTTATGAACTCCATACTAGGATAATAACCAAGATGTCCTCCCATGGGGATAACAATCAAAATGGCCTCATGTACTAGAATAATAATCAATCAAGAAAAGTTGACCTCATGTACTAGAATAATAATCAATCAAGAAAAGTTGGCCTCATGTACTAGAATAATAATCAATCAAGAAAAGTTGGCCTCATGTACTAGAATAATAATTAATCAAGAAAAGTTGGACTCCTGTACCAGGGATAATGGTCCAATTCATGAGGGCTCCCGCAGCATGGATAATACCCTTTATTACCAAAATGAAATCAACTATAGGTTAATGATTAAATTAAATAAGGAATGTAGTAAAACAACTTACCCTAGTCTACAATTATGCTTACTCTTGTATTTGGTCTTCCTGATAAAGGTTAGAGGAAGTAATCCTCATTTCTCATGTATTCATCTTTCTGAGGTGGCTTTGGATCAATGTTTGCGGTGGAATCATGCTGTCTTCCTTTCTTTCTGGTAGGACAATTTCTCGCAAAGTGTCGATACTTGTCACATCTAAAGTACTAGATCTTTGACATGTCTTTTCTATGATCATAACCTGAAGTTGATGAAGTCTTCTCATCTTTGAATGTTTTCTTGAAGTTTCTTTTTTCTTCCTCCTTTCTTTGTATGAAGTGCAAGAGCATGATTTTCATCATGAGGGGAGTCTTCCACTCCTCTAGCTATAAGTCTGATTTCTTCTTGGGTACAGTCTGT
Source organism: Picea sitchensis (assembly GCA_010110895.2). Lineage (NCBI taxonomy): Eukaryota > Viridiplantae > Streptophyta > Pinopsida > Pinales > Pinaceae > Picea > Picea sitchensis. The sequence continues at coordinate 17,263 of SNQJ01S0123707.1, forward strand.
CCACAGACAATCAAAAGTAGGTAGATTTTCTCTTCCATTGATACTTTGAAGAAATGGTTCCCAATGTTTTGGAAGATTATTAAGAGTGGTTAAAACAATTTCTTTGTCTGATATGATTTCTCCAATGGCACCTAACGGATCTCTGATCTCTGACATCTTCATAAAGAAGGTAGCAACGATGTCACCTTTTGTCATCTTGATATTTTGAAGCTGACCCTTCAATGTAAGAGATCTGAGGGTGTTGTCACTTTCAAACATATTCTTGAATACCCTATACATTTCATAAGTTGTCTTCATGTTGGAAATACGAGGAAGGAGATGATCTCTTACTGAGTAGATGATTATCTTCCTTGCCTTGACGTCATCTTCCTTCCTTTATTCCTTCTCTTCATTGACAGTTGTCTCTAGTAAGTATTTTTGTATTGTCCACAATAGATATTCCTCTTCAAGAGTGATCTGAAGTCTTGAATTCTAGGAGCTAAAGTTGCTTGATCCATCAAGCCTATCTTCCACCAAGGTTTTTTTCATCATATTTTCAGATTCTTCACAAACCCTTGCCAACTGGGATAGAAAACATAACGGCTAGGCTAGGCTATCAAACTTAGGTTTTGTTTGGCTTATGACTGCCAACAATAAGTCTTGAAAGTTAGAGGAACACTGGTGATATGAAAATATCCTTCAATAAGCTGCAAAAACCCTTATTCTGAAATTTCTGCAGAAAATTGTGAAACCCTAGAAACCCTAGGGCCAAAAAATCAAAATGATCAAAAATGCAATCTGAAGGTTTTTGAAGGTGCGCTGAAGGAGGTTGTACACTCCTATGCAGTTTTCATCCCCAAATTCCAAGTATTAAGTACTGGAACACCCAAAAAGAGAGGGCCATACGGATTTTGTAGAAACCCTAGGAGGGTCGTACAGTTCTGCAAAAGGGAGAGGACAACTGCTTTAATACTTGTGCAATGGGTTATTCAAGACCTAATCTCTGATACCATATTGAATTTTATCTATGATAGGCTCAAGAATTAAGTTTATTTCAATTTTAGAATTTACTTGAAACATAAAAAAATGCAGCTACACCATTAACAATTGCTGCAATAACTAAGATCACAAGAAGAAATACCATGCACAAGAACACAAGAAATATCTCCCACACCATAGACTTAGCACACAAAAGGGTTCTCTCCAAAACTAAGAAGCTAGCACCCAAGAGAGGTGTGCACTTCAGCGCTAGAATATGTATTTGCTGAAATTTCCAAAATCACATATTTGTTGTGTTTCCTCAATGGGGAAATCACCTTTATTTATACTAGACTGGACACATCAAAAGTGGTGTCTATTCACACAAGAGGGCCGACCTCAATAACTAATAATATAATTAATAATTACAATATTAATTACCTTTTACAATAATCATTAATTATCTTTCTCTTTATGGTGGGGCCGACCTGTACCCTTTACATCACAATTAGGGTTACATGTAAGTATTACTCGTAGACAATATAGCAAGGGATCTCACACACACTAATGCTCAACCACTTGGGTCACATCCACCTATGCTCAGCCACAAGGACGTCCTACTCAACAGATTTCTATCTCAGTGAGTCTCACAAGAGAATTATCTAGAGTACCACATCGTCTCAACTCTCTACACACAGGAGAATGATACATCCATCACATGGGAACCTTCACTCGTCACAGGGGTACACATCGTTTCATCTCAAATGACACACCCATATCATGGGAATCCTCACCCCACACAGGGGCATACACATAATTTCATCTCAAATGACACACCCATCTCATGGGCATCCTCACCCCACACCGGGGCACACAACGTTCCATCTCAGTCTGAGAGAGGAATGACACACCCATCTCATGGGAACACCCAACTCATGGTCTCTCTCACAGGCCGACTCACTCATTCTGTGTCCTGGAGGATGTCTCACGAAGCTTTAATAATCAACAAACCCCCCAGTAGAAACCCTTTCCTTGAGGGTGGCCACTTACTAGGAAACCATGACACTCACCAAGGTGAAATAGGGAGAAAAACATAATTTCCAAGAAGACACTCCATAATTAAGAGAATATTTAATGCAACATATTCAAATGCTTCAAGTATTAAGGTGACACTTACCACAAAACTTGACTTGTTTTCTCATGCAGCAAGATCCACTATCTTTCAGAAGCAAGTTGGTGTGGTGAATGCCATCATGACGAATAAAGAAGTATTGTGTTGAGGTGGGGCTCTGTCTGTGTGAGTGAACATTGGAATTCAATCCATCTCTTGGTACTCCATGTATACAACTTGAGGGCCCCGAGACATCATCTCCTTATTTACCCCTAGAAATGGGGGGTAACATTTGGCTCCTACTTGAGGACATGTATTTGTCGTAGAGTGCATGAGAACCGCAACATCTCTTGGAAATACATGTGCCTACAAACACATTGAAACAAAAAAAATGTTGGATATCGAGAGTGGATTGATCACCCCTTTGTCCATATTAAAAAAAAATCCAAAAAAACTAATCTTAGATAGAAACTTTTACATTTTTTCAAAAAATTCTAAACTAACATGAAAAATTATCTATGTAAATGAATCATACAATATTGAATAGATGCACATAAAGCAATATATAAATGATATATGACCTGTAAACTGAGTAAATGTAACTAAGTTATCATGATCACACAAATGCAAATTCATGGGAAAGTGAATGAACTACCTACTTACTTGGGGCCCATGGCCCCGAAGAAGTCAAGTTCCTTTGAAGTATGGTCGAAGGAGAGACATATCAAATATTAATGGCATCTTCCTCCCATCCATGGCACATAGGTAATATGTTCCCTTCTCAAACTTCTTGACGATGTAAGGGCCAAGCCACAAAACTTCATTCATCTTGTCATACTTGGGATTTCCCTTTATTTTATCCCACATGAGTGCAAGGCTTCCTTCATCAAAATCCACATAAGGTATGTCTTCAATGTAATGTTGTATTGTTGGTTGCACCTTGACCATGTCCTTGATAAACTCCTCTCTTTCAATACCCTTCTTATATTCATATTTCTTGAATATATTGATGGATCCTAGATATTTTCCTTGGAACTTTGCAAGCTTCTCCTTATACTTACTCGTCCTTGGGAGTAGTGTATCTAGGAAATCCTCGTATGCAAAAGGAAAATCCTATGGATCATACTCAATGATATGGAGAGGCACATCAAACTCACACTCACTGTGATAATCAAGGTGATTTAGATCCATTACATGTTTTTCAACCACCTGTCGGCTATACAAAATATCAAGGTACAATCCCCCATAGGAATATGAGCATGAGTGAGATCCATACAAAGAAAACCACCAATATTACCATACCAACTTATTGATAAGAACATACCCCAAGCATCTGGAACATCAATCACAACTATGTTCACGATGAGGCTAATTTGAGGAAATTCTTGCAAATAGACCTCAAAATCTTTTATGAGGCCATATACCTTCACCTTCTTTGAGTCAATACCATAAACATTTTCATATGGATGGGTAGTCTTTAAGCCGAGTTGTTTCATGAAATTTAATGGGATCACATTTATTGAATCTTCGGAATCCAACATGCAGTTATTCAAATGGAGGCCATTCACACCTAAAGAAAGGTAGAAAGGAGGGGTTTCTTCCCTTTGTTTTCCATGATACATGGTGTTCAAGATCACATGATGATCTTCTACTTCTTTTGGTACTTTCAATGCTTTCAAGGCTGCCTTTCTTACATAAGGGATTTTTCACATCTCAACCATAGGTACTGACATATTCATCTTCCCAATCATAGCTGGTACATCTATATCCAATCGAAATGCTTCTTCTACTGATGCAGGCTTCGGGAGAAAGTCACAAATTGGAGGTGGAGGAGGTGGAGGCACTTCCTTGGTAACCTGCAATGGAGACTTTACTACCTTTGGTAGAGTAAATGAAGCTTTGTTTCTTCTTTCATATGTCAATATTTCCTTCTACCTCAGCTTGTTCTTGATGTGGAAAAATTTCCACTATGGACAAGTGAAACCCCTCTTGGATCAAGACTCCTTTGATCCAAGACAGAAGGTAACAAATGGTTCCATACTTTCCCCTTCATCTATTCTATATGCCTACAAATAGAATAAGAAGAGAAGATGAGAGAATGGGATAGATGATCTACCTCCTTTAAGCTAGTTTTCCTTGATGTTCCAACCCTTGATATTGATGTTCAAGGTCTTGGTGCAAGAGAAATCATGCAAAGAATAAAGAAATACTTCCTTCTTCCAAAATATATTGTTAAGGAAAATAGATTTATCTATATCAAACTAGGATAAAATAGACATGCATACAATGAAAGACATAAGCATGAGAGGAATAGGTAATATGAATGTCATATGAATAGCAGTGTGATAGTCCAAATTTTATTCCTTCCCTTTCACCCAAGAATGGACTCCCTTATATAGGAGTTGAGGCATAACAACCATAAAATAATTTTGAGGAGAGGATAGGATCAAATGAGGATTTAGCTGAAGAAACAAGATTGACCTTGCCTTGGATAGAGGGTAGCTCGAACCAACCTTTAACCAATTGAAATCTCCTGGAAACAACCTCTCAAAATAAGGCATAATGGTTACAACCACTTCATCACCCCCTAGAACTGAGCATAGGGAGATAGTATCACTCCCCTATAACTAAGAAAGGAGCGATGAAAAGGGTTCATCCTCCTGTTTATATGGGTAGGGGAGAAATGGTAGTAAAAAATGGCCAAAAACTCAAGGTGAAAGATAGTATTTCGACCTCCAAATGATAGGTTTCCCTTCCAACATGTCTAGGGATTATGACAAACACACCCACATGGTGATTAAATTGTGAATCTTGGTAAAGTGTGATGCTTAAGTGTGATACTTGGTAGTGCGACACTTGGTAGTGTGACAAATAGGTGTGTAAAAAATTTCCCCTAAAGTGTGAGGTCGGAATAAAAGTTGATGGTCGAAGCACTTTACAAAAATATATGTGCAAGGGTGATAGAATAGGAGAGTTGGGCGAAAGCTGCAAACAAACATCAACCAATATATATGTATCATCCTCAAGGTAGGCATACCCATACTCAAAATAAATTGAACCAAAGTTGCATGGTCACTGAGAAATACACTACAGATCCCTAAAAGCACTGACTAAAGATATGGCCACCAAAAATACAATGTAGATTCATACCTCCATGACTTGATCGGGTCGTAGCCACGAAAGAATACATAATGGAACTACGATATGACAAAACCATAGCCACAGACCAATACAAAGTGGATCTATGTGACAACATATATATCAGTGAGATTGCCAACATGATGGCCATACTAGAATCTTCTAAGTACTCAAATAATCTCCATCACAACCTGGGTGAGGCACCTAATAGAGGTGGGTTCTTGAGGGGTTCCCAAGGTCTTCATCCTAATCTTGAAATGGTACAATTATAGACACGTGAATAGATGTGTTGATGTAGAACATGGTAGAAACCACTTGATTACCGGTCATTGAGGTGTATCATTAACAAGTGCGAGAGAAATCACCAATGATGACAATGACTCTCAAGGTACCCTAGTACATTCCAACAAACGTGAATAAATGAGCTAAAGTTGAACATTCGTGGAATCATTCAATCAGAGGAAAATGATGTAAACTAATGTCAAAAGTGAGGAGACATGCCATTGGGGCATGCAAGTTCCAAGGTACTAATGGTTTTCTAAGTCTAATTCTTAGATGATGTGTTGAAGTCGATAGGAACAAACTCATTGAAGGAGGTCCATGATGTTTCCCCCATCATCGACATGAAACTCACATAGGAAAGTGATGTAATATAATAGATCAAATGAGCAAAAAATGACACGACGATGAAGGTTGGTAATACTGCAGAGTGGTTGATTTGGGTTGAAAATTCCCTTGAACATTGTGAGGCATGACAAATGACTTGGCATCATTGACTCAATGAGATATAGAATAAAACATAGTGCAACGATAAATGGGGCACTCTTCAGGTGGGTTGAAGGAGTACACTAACTCAAAGGATTTGTATGACTCAAAGATGAGAAAATTACTCAACTGTAAGACAAGACACAAGTAGGTGCCATGTTCAAGGGTGACAACAAACAACTACTATAATGCTTTCCAAAAACCTGATCCACTTCCCTCAAATTCCCCCCCACAATGAACGGTGAGTACCTCCTTGTTTTATAATGAGCATGAGGAGGATAACATATGCTCGATATAGATCATCTTCAATGAGTCCCTCATTACATGTTTAACGAACCTGGAGAAGGAGGCGTTAGATCCCATACGGGTCCTTCAATGTATAATATTACGAGTCCAGAGAAGATAAAATTGGTGGTATTTTCACATTTAGAGAGTCTAAAAAGAACTTAAAGAAGACTCCAAGAGTGTTCTTTTTCATAAATTTAGTCCCATGAGCCCGAAAAAGTATAAAACAATACATGGGAGAACCCTTATATCCAAGGTTGACTAGAGTATTCTTTTTTCATAATTAGGCCATCCGGTCTGAAAAGGGTTAAAAGTCTTACACCAAATAGATGCCCTTTAAAATCCTTTTGACGAGTGTGAAAGGAAACAAGCTCGCTCGACAATATTTTCATGTTTAGATATTCTGAAAGAGATTAAAGGAGACTCCAAAGAGTTACTTTTTTGTATAGTTTTTACGAGCCCAAAAAAGTGATAAAAGTATACTTGTTAACTTATTTGCATGTATTTATGAGCACAAGAAAGAACAAATACTGATCTCACTTAGACAGAACAAGTGGCACGCAACTAAGTTCCAGTGGGTGGAATGAATCCTAAGAAATGACGATGATAGGGCGTAGAAGGTAGGCGTGGCAATCAAGGAGCACTCACAACAACGTGTCTCTCTAGAGGGTCCCTGCAAAATGGGCACAACATATGCGGACAACTACCGTCAACCATAATTGCAATGGCCATAAGAAAGTAAGATGACAAATAGAAGCGAAGCAGTAGAAAGTGAAACCATTAAGCAAACAATAAGATGTTTGCTTCATTTTTTAACGAGCTTGAAATAGAGAATGAACTATGCTCGAAGTTTTTTCTTCATTTTTTAATGAGCTTGAAACATAGAATGAAATTGTTCTCGAGGTTGGTTTTATTGTTTAACGAGCTTGAAATGAAAAATTAACTATGCTCAAAATGATATCCATCAATGAGTTTCTTCCCAACATGATGTCCAGAGGTTGGTACTTTTAGTGATACCCATTGACGGGTTTTTTCCCAACATGATGTCCAAATGTTGGTACTTTTCCCCCAACATGATCGGAAGAAGCTAGCGACTAACCTCTAGCATGATGTTCAGAGGTTGGAGATAGGGGAAATGATACCACATAATTAACCTATGGCGGGAGGGATATCGATTTCATATAAGGAACATTCAAGAAATTCAGATGGTCGACAGTCAAAACAGGACTAACAAACGAAAGTTGGTTAATGGTCATAATGTTTCCATTATGAGGGAAATGCATAACTCAAAAGAGTGTGGAAATGAAAATTTTCATAGCATATACATAGTCCTGCCCAAGGATTAAATTAAATTCCAAGGGGCTTTGAACTACCATAACATCGATACAAACAATTTTCCCTCCTAAGGTGATGGGAAGCTGAGGAAGTATCCCTAAAGGTTCATTGGATCTTCTATTAAAAGCCAATAGATGATGGGTAACTAGAACTGATCTAGGGGATCAAAATATGCTCAAAACTCAAAGTGCTCGGAATTGCTCGAAAATGGATTCATGGAATAGATATCATCCTCATGAACCCAATGCAACTTGAACAGGATCAAACGAACATCGTATGCGAGAGATATCGCGCTCGATCCACTTTTCCAAATAGGCAAAACAAATGTTGACTATATAGTCCGTACAGTCTGATTGTGTAGACCGTATTGTTGACGTGTCATAGGACCGTACAGGACACATGGCAAGTGTTGATTTGTTAAGTGATGGCATGGTAGAGGCTGACGTGGCAGGTGAGTTGGCAGTGGTTGAGTTGAACCTTTCCGGTGCTGACACGTGTCATTTGGTGGTCAAATGGGAAGGTGCCACATGGCCCAACTAGGGGCCGCCATGTGGCACCCCATCATCAGTTTGTTGTTTAAAAATTTGTTGGAGTCCACGAGGGTCGAACTCGGGACCTCCGGTAGTGGAAAAGACTTGGCAAGGGTCGGGCTACCAGCGAGCCCACGTAATAGTTCTTACCCCAATAGTTTGAAACTGTTATTTAAAATTGTTGTATGTTTCTTTCCAGGCAGAAAAGGGTTGGGGCTTAGCCCCAGCCCTGGTCACATATACCATGCTCCTTTAACATATGACCTCAGGCACATATTTTTCAACGGACTAAAGGATGGGTGCTTAAATTTTGGTCATCACTTGACCACATGGGGGGCCACGCGACCACTAACTTCGCTGGAAAAGGTGCCAACCCTATTAACCGTGCGACAATATGCCACCATTTGTTAAACGGGAGCGTGTGCTAGGGTTTTTCCACGGGAAACGCTCGAGAGACATGTTAGTCACACACAGGTGCGTTTTGGCGAGCAGAGACAACAAGCTATTAGGGAAAAACATCCAAAGTTGTATTTTTCTCAGTTTCTGGCCAAACCAGGTGCAGAAAGAGCCAAACTAGGGGTTTTTGGACATTCTAGAGCCATTGGAGCCATCTGTTTTGCATTTTTAGAATTGTAAAGCATTGATTTTGACACTTTGAGCATTAATGAAAATGATCCATTGGAAGCTGGACCAAGAGATGTATCCCAAGAGAGGGGTGGACTCCTTTATCATTTTGTTGTGTTAATGTGCTTGTTATTGATGGTTGTTATATCTGTTTATGTTTCTCATGTTTAAAAACTCATTAAGATTATGTGTTTGCAACTTGATCATATTTCCCAAGAACATAAAAAACACACTTGCAATTTTTAAGAGACTCAAGCCTTTTCATTTTCAGATCAAGTTGGTATCAGAGCATATGTTTTTGAAGGTTTGATTGTTTGTAAGTGTTTTTTTTATGATTCTAACAAGGTTGAAGCTCACAAGAGGAGAAGGTCAACTTGTAGAGCCAAACTCTCAACTTTCAAGAAGGAGAACTACACAATCACTTCAATCTTCAAGGAGGCATTCACCAAGTATGGCTCATGAGGAGAGTCATGAAACTCTTACGTCAGAAGATGAAACTTTCAGAAAATATTTTTATGATATGAAAGAAATAGTGAAATTTTTATTTTAAGAAAGAAATGCAAGGTTGCAAGGTGAAAGCTCAAATCCTCCAAAAGGTAATGAAGATAGTGGTGATAAAACTCCAAAAGGAAATGGAGGGAATGGTGATACTCCACCTCTTTCACCTCCATCTTCCACTTAT
>SNQJ01S0123707.1:34284-47763 GCA_010110895.2 Picea sitchensis
GGGGGGGATGAAGTCTGGAGAGTGGTGCAAAGACACAAACCCACCCAGATATGAGAAAGGGTAAGGTTATTAACTCAATAACCTTTCCAATAATGATGAGGGAAGGGGAAAATTCAAATAAGATGCATATAATCCAAAAAGATCAAGCAACAAACAAAAATTGAAAGGGATATAAAACACTAAGGAAATATTAAAATGAGTGATCCCCAGTGGATTCACCAGTTTCTGTTATTGAAAATTTTCCCCTGCAGATAAGCAAAACTCCCCTTGGATGAAGACTCCTTTGATACAAGAAAGAAGGTAACAAATGGTTCCCTACTTTCTTGTTAAATCTTTTCTATATGCCTATAAACATAATAATAAGAGAAGATGAGAGAATGGGATATATGACCTACCTCCTTTCATTCAGTTGTCCTTGTTGTTCCAACCATTGAAATTGATGTCCAAGATCTTGGTGCAAGATAAATCCTGCAAAGAACAAAGCAATACTTCCTTCTTCCACAATATACTTGTTACACATCAAAATTACTCACTTCAATCATGACCTATTGTCGTCATGAAAAGTGTCACATTTTATCCATAATTTTCGCAAGTGTCGCAAACATCATACTGTCATCTTGCCTATGTTGTGTCTCTAACGACATCACAGGGACACTTAAGACACCTTCAAAGACTAGTTTAAGAAGGAGAAATCATTTGATAAAGAGTACAAAGCTTTTACCATGGAAAAGACCACTTAAAAATGATTTTTGAAGGGCAACGCTCCCCTACCCACTTTGAGGGAGTGCCAACGCTCCTTATTATTCTTTGGGGGAGTGTTGTAGCGCTCTGTGCACCCTTTTGGGGGAGTGTTGGCCTGTTTGAGGAAATCTTGGGTTGTTAAGGAAAATCAGGGAAAAATCCCCTTCATCTCTGGAGTTGGTTTGATTTGAATCTGAGGTCAAGGCTCGATCTTAGGGAGGATCCACAACTGAAGGAGAAATATCCTCAACCTATCCCAAAAATATCTAAGGTGGTTGGGTCTCTCCAAGCCTATATAAGGAGGCCTTCTCATGGTAAAAACAAATATGGATAAATTGAGATATACCTAACTTATGATCTCATAAGGAAGAGAGACATTGAAGGCATCAAACTTATGATCTCATAAGGGAGATAATCAGTGAAGCATAGTCATTTTGTTTGTGGATTATTTGAGCAAAGGGTTGGACAAGGAGAGCTAGGAGAGGTTGTTGCAGCATCATCAAAGGTCTGTAAGTATCTTTATTGAGTTCTCATTAATACATATGTGTTTGGCCTGTCTCTTTCAAGATTGTGTTTATCTACATGAACTTGTCTTTAATGGATAGATCTATAGCTTCAAGCTAATCATAGTAGAATAGGAAGCATGCTTTGTCTTTGATTCAATTGCAGGACTTGTTGAAGAGCTTGGGGATCAAAGCTCAACTCTGACTGTGCGAGGAAAAACATCATAAAAAGGTACATATTCTTCCTCTTCTCTATACATTAGTTTAGCTAGGTTTAAAAGGATGCCAGTGACCAACGTTAGCACCTTTCTGTCTTGGTCTTAGGAGTCTAGAGCCCAAGAGGGGATTCACCTGTCCACAGGGGAATTTGCCTATAACATAAATTGGTGACTCCACTAGGGATGAAGATTCCAGTTTTGGTTTCCTTCCCTGGTCTTGTTTTGACCTTTTCTCACCTTTGGATCTTATTCATGTTGTGTTTCTGATTCTTAGAGGTGTTGTTGGCTCTTGGATTCATCCCATACACATTGATTTTTTGGATTTTCTTGAGTTTTTTTTTTAATTTCTGGGCAGTTCTCTGAGTTCCAAGAGGCTAGAGCTCCCCTGCCTCTACTACCAGAGCGCTGACACTCCCTTGCAGGCTCCCATAGAGTGTTTCAATGCTCTGGTGCCCTTAACACCAGAGCGTTGGTCTTTTTCTGTTAAAAACCTTATAGGGAGTTGATCTCTGAGTCCACTCTTTGTTGATTTCATTTTCTCAGGGTTATTACCAGCTCAATGTGTCCTTGTTTTGGCCTCCAACATCTTCATTTCTAAGAATTGATTATGCTTTGTTTGGATTTCTGACATTTTTTCCTTACTTTGAGTCACTCTTCTTCTTTTGAGGTTTTGATTCGATTTACTACTTTCTCCTTTATTTGATGCTATGAAAGTTGTTGTAATGAATTCAAGGATCTATGCACTATTCCATTTGATCTTTGAGGTCATTTTCCCAAGCAATTCCTAATTGTTCATCATCCATTAACCTTCTCCTACCTTCACTAGGAATTTCACCAATTTTCATGCATTATGGGTGAGTTTTTGCAATTTTTTTGGCTCTTTTTTTGAATTTATGGGTGGATCAACGCCCCCCTGTAGGTCATATCATAGCACTAGAACTCCCCTACAATTCTTTAGGGAGCGCTGCAACACCCTATACCCTTGAGACAGGGAGTGCTAGTCTCCTTTTTGGAGGATTTTTTCCCTTTTCTCCTCTGATTTTCTCCACTTGTTTTGTGGAAGTATTTATCCATACTTTGAGATTGGTTTGTCAATTTATTTAGGTTTATTTTGTATGCTTATCACTCCCTATTTTCTTGATTGGAGCTTGAAACCTTTTTCAGAAATGTAAAATTTCCTTTTCTAGCTGCTGTTTTGTCGGGACAGTTTTGAGTGGTTTCTCTTTCTCCCTATCATTTCTTGGATTCTTCTCTGCATTTTATTGTGTTCCTTGAATGATTTATTGGTTGTAGAATCCTTGATTGTGTTCTTGTTTTTAAAAACAAGTTTTTACTTGTTTTCTTTCATACCTCATTGCCTTGTGCATGCTTTGCTTGTATCCCTTTTGCTTCGTGTCTTCTTCATCTACATAGGACTCTTTCTCCTGATTGAAAGTAGTGGAGAATTGAAGGTTTTTTATTTACTTTCTGGATACATCATAATCAAACAAAGAAGATAAATGCATTTTTTCTTTTGGGTAGTGAAACTAGATTGCATTTGAAGTAGCGAAATTGCATGGTTTTTTGCCTTTTTGGGACAGTGTGCATCTGGAATGATGAATGTTTTCTCCTTCTCATAACATAGCTTTCATCGAAATGAAAATATTGCATATTCATATCTTTTCATAACTTTCAAGTCGGTCAAAACACCATATTGTCCACGTTGTTTTCCTTTTGAGTAACAACAACCTTAAAAATCAAGCGCTAAACTAAAATTGATTAGACATTTTTATATTTTCTGGTAGAAAACCTATATTAGATTAGTTGTAGGGATTTGGAATAGGTGTGAAAGGTAACTTTCCAAAGCTGCAAACAAACATAGGATCTTGTGTTAGGGAGTGGTAAAATCCAATTGCTACATTTTGTCCTAGGAATCCCTTCTCACACAAGGGTCAAACCTGAGGTCGAATTAAGACTGGCAGAGTTACTCACCCTTCTTTGTTGGTATTGGTGTAGAGATTGTGCATATTATGGGGGTCGCTTGAAGGTATACCCACAATGATGAGTGGAAGCCTTTCAAGTTGATTTCAGGTTAGATACCCTGCCCTTGCGCGTGGATCAGACTGTCGACTATTTCCCCAAGCATCATTGTTGTAGTTGGTAACCTTAGTGGCATGTCTCTTTAGGGTCTTTACACAAGGTGACTTTGGAGGGGAAATTCTTCACGGTACCTAGAATCAACGTTGGCCAAACTCACTCAGGCTCCTTGGAGGATAAATCCACAATTACTGTGTGGAATCTTGCACCAAGGCATAAGTCCATTAAGCAAGTCGTCAACGTAACTTTTCCACCCGCTCTATCTTAGCCCCTTATTACTTTGTTCCCGTGACGTTGGATTTCATCACCAACTAGTGTGCTAATTGTGAGAAGGTTTTGTTTTCTTGCTTGCTTACTAGATTTTTAGCATGTGTTGTTTGTTCTCCCTAGAAGAATCTAGGTTGGATTTTTATTTTTATGGCGTCAGTTCCTAGAATGAACAATTAAGGAACCCCTGATCCAGGGGAACCTTTTGTTTTTCCTTCTTACAGAAATATTAGTCCTCCTCACATTGCTACTTTAAGTCTTCCAGGTCTCACAATTGGATTACCGGTATGGTTTTTTTCCACTCAGGTAGTCTCGAATGTCGTTAGTGCTTTGTTTGTAAGCACTTCCTCCCAAGATCATCAACCTCATGTTGATCCTTCGCCTTCTTCAATTGCATAGTCTTCTTCCATTTCATCTTCTTCACTGAGTGAAAGCTCTAAAGCTAGTAACTCGGTGGATAAGAAGAAGAAGAAATAGAAGAATAAGAAGAAGAAAAATAAACAAGGGTCCAAACTTCCAACCACTGCTAGACATGTTGGAAAGGAACCAGTTACTGTTAATTGTGTTGGGAGTGTTGATGATGCCAAGATCACCCAAACAAACCGTAAGCCCAAGTACCCTTGCAGGCTTTGTAAGGGTAGCCATCTTCTTAAGGATTTCCCTAGTCTATCCAAATTTATAGAAGCATGGTATACACAACCTCGCCAACCCATGTCGTCCACCTCTGAACAACATGTTGATGACCTCCCGTCAACTAGTCAAGATACCGTTGGCAAGAAGAAAAGTAGAGTCAATTTCCCATGTATCTTATGCAAAGGGAGTCATCTAACTCATCTTTGCCCTCATATGGACGAAGCCTCGAAATTATTGGAAGACATGACTGTTTCACAGCCTCAACTTCCAGTTGCTTATCGCAAGCTTACTCTTGACCCACCTGTAGTTGATAGAATGATTAATCTGGTCCCTTCATCGATCAATACGGTTGATCATGCAGTTAATCTGGTCACATCCTTAGTTGAACCAGTTTACCATGTGGTCGATCCGATCCCATCCTCAGTCAATCCCACTCTCCCGTTAGAAAGTGAAACTCAAGTGGTTGATCTGATCCCATCCTCGGTCAGTCCCACTCTCCCACCAGAGAGTGAAACCCAAGCGGTCGATCCTTTTCCAGTCGTTGACCCCATTCTCCCCTCGAAGAATGAAACCCAAGTGGTCGATTTGATCCCAACATCGATCGATCCTACTCTCCCTCTAAAGATTAACCCCGATACTGCCCATGTTTTTTTTGTTGATACATAATCTATCATGTTGGTGGGCATTCCTCCTCTCGTGGAACCCCCTCCAAGTAATGAGGCCATCCTTTTTGATTGGGGTGCGCTAACTGGACCTCATCTTCCCCCTCACATTCCTTTCTAGATTACAGTACAGGTTTGTGGTCTGGATGTTCCTCAGACGCTGATAAATGAAGGTGCGTTTGTTAGTATTTTGTCCTCTATTGCTTGGCAATATTTGGGTTGTCCTCAGCTTGCATCGGTTACGCAGAATCTGTTATCTTTTAATAGAAGAACCGATCAAACTTTAGGGACCCTTCCTCAGTTTCCTGTAACTTTGGGAGGGAAAACTATCTTTATTGATGTCATGGTATTCCAATACCCCTTGGATTCCGCTTTACTCCTTGGGCGGGATTATGTCTATGTCATGAAAGCTATTGTGTCCACTCTCTTTCGTGTGATATATTTCCCTCATGATGGAAGAATTGTGACCATTGATCAACTTTCATTCATCGGTCCTGAATGGATTACCTCCCTAAATGGTTCTTATATGCAGACAGTATCGCCCCCGCCACATGTTAATTATGTGGCGTTGTCTCCCATGACTTCAAATCCTGATGATTTAGATCCAGTAGTTGACACGGTGATCTCTTCGATAGGGCTATTAGAGCCATATCTCCCTACCCTTATCGAGGTCGACAACATGTATTCCTTCCAGAGTGCTTCTCTTCCATCTAGTGAAGATCTCTTGGAAGCCATGATTGACATTTGTCCCTTGACATGTGTTCCTTCCAGGGCATTATCCTCATGGAATCCATGATCAAGAAGAGGTCACGAGCATAGTTTTCCTCTCTGTATCAAGCTCGTTAAAAAATGAAACAGATGTCACGAGCATAGTTTTCCTCTCTGTAGCAAGCTCGTTAAAAAATGAAACAAAAATTTGGGGATTGAACTCGGAGCATTGAGCATAGTTCTTTTCTTGTGTCAAGCTCGTTAAAAAATGAAACAACCACCTCTCCTAACAAGTCGAGTCTTTTGTTAGGTATCGTATTTGAACCTTCATTTCATCCACCCTTATCCTTTTTCTCGATCTAGTATAGAAATTGGTGACAACCTCAAAGTCGGGGAATGAATTGAAGCTTGAGGGGGGCATGTCTCCAGCCTTTGATTATCATTCTAGAGTTAAGCCTCTAGCTTTTCAAACTGGGGGAAGAGTACCAACCATCCATGGGTATCCCTACCTTTGGAAATTACGTCGGGAATTTACAAGCATAAGTTTAATTTTGTTTCAAGCTTGTGTAAAAATGAAACCAATACCGAGCATGGTCTTTCGTTCGTTCTCACGCTCAAAAAAACACGAGAACGCACCGAGTAACCTTTATCTCTTTTTCTCACGCTCAAAAAAACACGAGAACGCACCCAGTAACCTTTTATCCTTTAAGCTCTTTTCAGACTCTCTAAACATGAAAAGGTTGTCGAGTGATCTTGCTTCCTTTCCCACTCATTAAAAGGTTAGAAAGGGCGTCTTTCGAGTGATAATTTATCTCTTTTTCAGCCTCATGAGACTAACTTTATGAAAAAGGACAACACTGGAGTCGTCTTTAAGTCATTTTCAGACTCTATAAATATGAAAAACCACTGAGTTTACCTTCTCTGGACTTGTTAAACAATCATACATTGAAGGGACCATACGGGACCGAACCCTTACTTCTTCCAGTTCGTTAAACAAAGGAAGAGGGACTTACCAAAGGTAAGTTATATCGAGCATGTGTTACCCTCCTCGAGCTCATTAAATTAAAAAGAGGTGCTCGTCTATCTGGATGGGGGGAAATTTTGAAGGAAGCAAGCCAAGCAGTTTTTGAAAACATCACTAGTCACCCTTGAACATGACACTTTGTCTTTGCACACATTTTAATCTGCTAAACCTCTGCACTGAACCAATCCTTTGAGTTTCCTTACTCCTTTGGGTCATCTGACGAAAGTCACAGTATCCACTGCATTATCGTGTTTTGTTCCATGTCATGTTTCTGTTGTCATGCCTCAGTGTTCAAGGGAAGTATCTGCCTCAAGAGTCAACCATCACAAATTTTTGTTTCAATACCCATGTCAATCCATGTTCATTTGATCCACCAATTTACATCTTTATGTCAGTTTTGTGTCATTGATGGGGGATACATCAAGGCCCTCCTTCGATGAGTTTGTTCCTGTCGACTTCAACACATTATCCAGGAACTAGACTTAGAAACCAGTTATTACCTTGGGACCTGCATGCCTCAATGGTAGGCCTCCTCACATCAGACAATAGTTTTACATCATTGACCTCTGATCAGATGATTCCATGGATGTTCAACTTCAGCTCACTTATTCACATTCGTTGGAATGTACTAGAGTACCTTGGGAATCATTGACATCAATGGTGATTTCCCTCACACTTGTTAACGGTTTACCTTATTGACCGGTAATCAAGTGGTTTCTGCCATGTTCGACATGAGGAAATCTATTCACATGGTTAGATTTGTACTACATTGGGATCGGTAAGAAGACCCTGGGTTGAGTCATCACTCTAATATGTACTTTTCCCAGGTTGCGACGGAGTTTCTCTTGAACATTGACACATATACTGTCACATAGATCCACATTGTATCGGTCGTGGCTATGTCTTGTCGTATCGTAGATCCACTGTGTATTTTTCATGGCTACGATCAGTTCAGGTCATGGGAGTATAGATCCACATTGTATCTTCAGTGGCTATACCTTTTTGTTAATATAATTATGGATCCGCAGTGTATTTTATGGCGACCATACCTTTGAAAGTCTTTATCACTCAAGCATAGGTATGCCTGCCTTGGGTTTGAAACATGTCATAATATTTGTTTGATGGTTGTGTGCAGCTTCTACCAGGTTCTTTGATTCCATACCCTTGCTCGAAAAAATTCTACAAAGTACTTCAGTCATCAATTTTCGTCTTTTAACTTCGCACTTTGGAGGGCAATCTGTTACACATCAAAATTACTCACTTCAATGATGACCTATTATCATCACGACAAGTGTCGCAAGTGTCACATTTCAGCCATAAGTGTCGCAAGTGTCACAAACAACATATTGTCATCTTTCCTATGTTGTGTCTTTAACGACATCACAGAGATACTTAAGACACCTTCAAAGACTAGTTTAAGAAGGAGAAATTATTTGACAAAGAGTACACATATTTTACCATGGAAAAGACCACTTAAAAATGATTTTTGAAGGGCAACGATCCCCTACCCACTATCAGGGAGTGCCAACGCTCCTTACTCTTCTTTGGGGGAGCGTTGTAGTGCTCTTTGCACCCTTTTGGGGGAGCGTTGGCCTGTTTGAGGAAATCTTGGGCTATTGAGGAAAATCAGGGGAAACTCCCCTTCATCTCTGGAGTTGGTTTGATTCGAATATGAGGTCAAGGCTCGATCTTAGGGAGGATCCACAAATGAAGGAGAAATATCCTCAACCTATCCCAAGAATCTTTAAGGTGGTTGGGTCTCTCCAAGCCTATATAAGGAGGCCTTATCATGGTAAAAACAGATATGGATAAATTGAGAGATACCTAACTTATGATCTCATAAGGAAGAGAGACATTGAAGGCATCAAACTTATGATCTCATAAGGGAGATAATCAGTGAAGCATAGTCATTTTGTTTGTGGATTATTTTAGCAAAGGGTTGGACAGGGAGAGTTGGGAGAGGTTGCTGCAGCATCATCAAAGGTCTGTAAGAATCTCTATTGAGTTCTCATTAATACATATGTGCTTGGCCTGTTTCTTTCAAGATTGTGTTTATCTACATGAACTTGTCTTTAATGGATAGATCTAGCTTCAATATAATCATAGTATAATAGGAAACATGTTTTGTCTTTGATTGGATTGCAAGACTTGTTGAAGAGCTTGGGGATCAAAGCTCAACTCCGACTGTGCGAGGACAAACATCGTAAAAAGGTACATCTTCTTCCTCTTCTCTATACATTAGTTTAGCTAGGTTTAAAAGGATGCCAGTGACCAACATTAGCACCTTTCTGTCTTGGTCTTAGGAGTCTAGATCCAAAGAGGGGATTCGCATGTCCGTAAAGGAATTTACCTGTAACAATAATTTTAAGAAAAATAGATTTATCTATATCAAACTAGGAAAAAATAGACATGCATACAATGAATAACATAAGCATGAGTGGAATATGCCAAGTTATATTATAAGGAAAGAAATAAGTAATGAAGCATTTACAACCTTGATGTCAATGTTGCAACAACTCCTCCGAGTTCTCCTTCCCATCCCTTTGAATGTCACAAGACCAGTAGTATGATACTCCAAAGTTTTTTCTTCCCTTTCAACCAAGAATGGTCTCCATTATATAGGATTTGAGGCATAAAAACAATAAGATAATTTTGAGGAGAGGATATGTTCAAATGAGGATTTAGCTAAACAAGAAAGATTGACCTTGCCTTGGATAGAGGGTAGGTCGAACCAACCTATAACCAATCGAAATCTCCTAGAAACAACCTCTCAAAATAAGGCATAATGGTTGCAACCACTTCATCACCTCCCAGCTAGAACTAAGCACAGGGAGATAGTATCACTCCCATAGAACTAAGCAAGGAGCGATGACAAGGGTTCATCCTCCTATTCATATGGGAAGGGGAGAAATGATACTCAAAAAAGGTCAAAAACTCAAGGTGAAATATAGTATTTCGACCTCCAAATGATAGGTTTCGCTTCCAACATGTCTATGGATTATGACAAACACTCCCACATGGTGATGAAATTGCGACACTTACGTGTGATTCTTAATTGCGACACTTGGTAGTGTGACAAATAGGTGTGTAAAATTTCTTCATGTTCTCATCCATTTGATTTAGTAGTCGGATCTGACCTTGTCTAGCTCCCCTCTTCCTAACCTCCTAAAGTTGTTCTTGTGTAATATCCACAAACTCTTAATCTTGGAAAGAGAAAATTGTATCTATGAAGTTCATACTGTTAGCGAGACCCGAGTTTTCCTCTTTCGTTAGTCTTGGGCATTCATCTTCCAGATGCATCTCTTGACAAGGAAAACACCATGGTAATTCCTCTATATTGACCATTCCAACGAGATACAAAGTGTTAGGAGCCTTTGCCTCTTGTTGAGGCCTTGTATTCCAACTTGTAGCATCCCTTTGTTGTCTAAAAAACTAAGGTCTCAGAGCAGACTGATTTCTTTCGAAGGTTGTTAATGGTTTCATGATTTGATTTTGACTTTGAACAAACTGAGTATTCATCTAATCAAACTTCTAAGTCAAGAGAGTGATCGTATCTTGCGCATTGTTGATTGAATTCTTTGTCTTTGCTCCTACCCTGGAATGAGGATACTGAAAGGGATCAATCTTCGAGAAAATAATATTTTCTTCGATTTCAACACTATATTATTTGGCCTTTGCCAATGTTCTAGGATTCTTTTCCCTTAGGATAAAACCAAATTTCCATTCAAATGAATTTACATAGAGAAGACAGACAACAACTTCAGGTGGGCACAAGTCATTCGAGATATGAATATGTAAATTATCGAGCTTGGTATCAAATTCATTCACTGTCTTGTTCTCTTTCTTATTGATTTGGTTGAACCGAGTCATTATCATTCTTCTATCCTTCTTTGTTTTCCATCTTCTTTTGAACAACTTAGCGAAATATTCATAAGATGTTAGGTGATTTTCGGGTAGGCCCTTGAACCACCTTTGGGCATCTTCATTAAGATACATGGCTAGTAGCTTCATCACAATGTCGTCATGTTCCACACCCTCATTCTCTAGTGCCACTCCTATTTCATAAAGGTGTTCTTCGGGTGTAACCACATTGTTCCCTCTAGACTTTGAGAACCATTTGTGAGACTCTTTGGGAATAGCATTGGGGTACCCTGAGATAGCGACCAATTTTAAGGGCTTGTAAAGGCCTTTTAACCAAAAAGCCATTGGATCAAGGGGAAGGTTACCTTGGAACAAGGCTTTGACAATGGGATAATTGTGAGTTGTCCTTCTTCAGTAAACCTTGGAAGGATTGAATCTTCCTGGGGGAAGGGTCTTTTGGAAAGATGGGTTCTAGGATGGTGGAGTCGCCAGATGAGCTTTATGAAAGGCTCATCAAGAAAGAAAAGATAAATTTCCTCAAATGGAGTCACCAGGCAAGTTATGGGTGAAGTCTTCGGGAATAACTTGCCAAGTATCATTAGGGATCAGGAGAGAATTCAAAATCCTCCCTGGTAACAACGTCAAAATGTTATCGCACAATCTATAGTTTTGGAAAATCCTAACCCAATCCACAGATGAGTGAGAACTATGTGAGTAGCTACCCATTTTCACCTTAGATATACACTCCCCTCGCTTTATTGATGATGAAATCACCACAAGGAGGGAATCTTGATGACCCTAGGGGGATTGAGATGGAAAAGTGAGATGATGATGATTGGATCCCCTATAGTTCAATCTTGGAGGTAAAGAAAGGCTTGAGGAAGGGTCTTGTGAAAGGGTAAGTGGTTTCCAAGGGTTGTGTACCTACAAAACAATGTTAGCCTTGCCTGAAACAAGACAAATGATGAGCAAACAAACCTTTAGCCAATGGGGATTCAGAAAGAAACCTTGCTTTCCCAAATTTCAGTACTATATAAGTGTATAAATCAGAAATATAAAATTACCATTGGCTGCAAACTAAACCATCAAAATCAAGTATAAGATGGTGGAAACTAAGCTAAGAATGACTAGTTAAACTTCCAATGAATAAATCAAGATTTTGAGAGTTTTTAGGGTTGTTTATTATGTGTTATCAGCAATTTATTGTGACATCCAAATGGATGTAGAAAACAATTTATACAACAAAAAATTCTAACACACTAAAATCAGAAAACAATCCACCCAAACGATAGGTAATGACAAGTGGATTAATTATGGCATCTTGCAAGCAAATTTCATTGGTAGAATAATGAGAAATGAGAGGGTTTAGATGAGTTTGTTGCAACCCTAGAGGATGTAGCATTAATTTGTAATAGAAAAGAGAATTACTTGGCTAAGAAAGTTTCCCCTAGGGCACAATAAAGCTTATAACATGTGAAATAGATTTCAATTTGAACAAATTACAATATCTCAATTTTTCACATATACTAATGCAACGATTTTATATCTTCAATGCAAATAGATTAGTTGTTAAAAACTAAGAGAGAAATAGCACAATAAGAAAACATGCACATAGATCCAATATTTGTCTTGGAAACCCTTAACCAAGAGAGACAACACCTCCATAGATATTTATTAACCTTGGCCAAACTAACCAAGCCAGGCCAACACTGACCAATTGAGGCTTCTTACAATGGAGTATATCAATCCATTAAATAGGCTTCATCAAATACAACCATAATTCCTTCACCGGAATTAAATTACAATGCAAAGATATGCATGGCCTCAAAATAACCATGCAATGACATGCATTTAGTGGAGATAGACATGCAAAGACATGCATGCATTGGAGATAGTCATGTGAAGACATGCATGCAGTGAAGATAGTCATGCAAAGACATGCATGGAAATGCATGGCGTGGATATAGTCATGAAAATACTTGCATGGTGTGGAGATTTACATGCAAAGACATGCAAACACTCACATCAAATACCATGGGTTACCCAATACCATGGGCCCGCAAACCACTAATGGTAAACCCAACAATGATTGAATCAACGACTCTATGACTAATTCAAGACTAACCAAACATTCCCTCCTTTAAACTTGACTTGGGATAAACACCTACCCCACTCAAAGTTTATAAACTAGGTATCATGAATACAACATGACCCCTATCACCTAGGTCTATGTCTAGAATTTATATCGTTGAACCATCAAACCAAGGGCACACATGCCTAAATAGGTCTTAGATCCATATGCCTATTTACTTGTAATAAAATCTAACTCCATAAAAATAATTACAATTGTATGCCCGAGACGCGATGCTATGAAACATCAACTTATTTCATTGCAAGCATGCCTCTTTGTCCAAATACAATTGCATAGATCAAGTACTTATCTTACCATTGTATGCACGAGCACATGATGCAAGAAGCATCTACCAACTTCTTTACCAGCATCCCTCCTTGCTCCAAATACAATGAGTCAAAGCACTCATTCATTGAGTACTTCTTCCTCAATGCACTTCCTCCTATTATCCATGTCGATCCACTTGTATTCCCAAGAAAATAATGCAATAAAAATCTATCAACATCCCTCCCTGCTCCAAATACAATGATACAAAGAACTCATTCACTGAGTAATTCATCCTCAATGCACTTCTTCATATGCTCCATTTCCATGTGTCATTCACCATGGTTCATAAACCCATGAACCATCACTTCAATTTGTGTGCATATCTCTC
>SNQJ01S0123710.1:8081-18882 GCA_010110895.2 Picea sitchensis
GTCTTTGGACTAAGAAAAGTGAGTAAAATGTCCAAGACCACAAAAAAAAACCATAGAACACTAAAGAGTGCTTAAATCCAACCTTCGTATAGGCATAGCCGAGAACCCCCTCTCACACAGGGGCTAAACATGAGGTCGTGTGCGGTTGAGAAATGGAGATTACCCCTCTGAGGCTTAACCAAACGTAGTGGAACGATAGTATATTGGGGATTCTTCTTGGGAATTGGTTGTTTTCATTTGGTCTCGGAACTTTGTGAATTTGAAATTCGTTCGGGGTCCTCTAAATATTTTTTTGGTCCTCTTGGAGAATTTCAGACTTGATATCCTTCCCATACTGTCGGACCTGACTGTTGACTGTACCTTCCCAGAGGCCAACTATGATTTTCTGACCTTAGTTTCCATAATCTTTAGGGTCTTTTCACAAGTTGACGGTGAAAGGGAGTCTTCACTGTACCTGGATGAGACATTGATCAAACTCACTTGGGCTATTTGGAGGGAAACCCATGGATAGACCGTTGGGGAGCTTGCACCAATGTGTAAGTCTGTTAAGAAGGCCGCCAACATAATTGATCCACCTACTCACCCTAACCCCTTCTCGCATGTTCCCGTGATGTTGGATTTCATCACCAATTAGTGAGATCATTGTGAGAAGTTTTGTCTTGTTTTCTTGAATCTTAGATTTCTTAGCGTGTGTTGTTTATTATATTTAGTTGGATTTAGGAATGTCATTGCCATAATTTAATCTTGAACGACCAAGACTTGTGTAGGTATTAGAGGGTGAAAGGATTTCCTCCTTTACATTATGAACCCTTGCCTCCTAACTCACCCGAATACCATCCTCGAGAAGAAATTCAAGAGGAAAACCACTTTGAATCTGGAAGTATTATTACTCCTTTGATTGAACTCCCATAGAGAACCAATTTTCAAGAGGGATTTGTCCCTCCTGTCAATCCACCCTTGAAGGACCCTCTTGGCCCCATCCTCATACAGGTAAACTCTTATGGAAAACCTAAACTTGATACTAATTACCCTCGTCTAACTCTTGTACCTTGCGAAGCTGTTGTGAACATGGAATCCCAACAACTCCACTTGTTAGAAGGATTCACCATGCCACCACGGGTTTCTGGTCCATCTAATCCTATTCAGACCCCTGAACAACCCTTTGGCCATGACATTTTCAATCGGTTAGATACAACTATTGACTCAACTTTTAAATTTTTGTATTGAGATCCTTCACATGCCTCTTCACATGCTCCTCATGCCCCCACATATGGCATATCCCATATGTTTCAAACTTCTTTCCCTCATCCCTCCCCTATCCACTCTACATTATAATAGGCTCAACTGAACATGGTCCCGACCCAAACATTGACATTGACATATGTATCACAAATTGTCCCAACCATCTTAGCACCACCCTCAAGAACCCAACCTTCTACACCCCCCACTGGGGGGGAAACCTTTATTTACCCCAATGTTCTTAGGAGGTGATCCCAACATTTTTGGAAAAAAACCTCTGACGGGAGGATTTCATCCCTAGGGAAGTAAACTAATGGGTTTAGGAAAACAAACATCTACGAGCCAACCTTTCACTGCGGGACAACCCTTGTTCTCAGGAAAAATATCTAGTCAACATCCCACTGGGGGGAAATCCTCGAATTTCAGATCATTTTCAATGGGGGCATACCCTCCCATCGGGAGCCAACCTTTAATTGATTGGGGGAAACCACCCACCGAGGGGAAACCCCCAACCACAGGGCCATACTCGCTTATGGGGAAACCCCCATCTATTGGAAAACAACCAACGTGGGGAAAAACTATTCCATCTACCATTAGCCTACTATTAGGCCACCCTTACCCATGAATAGAAAACACTGTATGGAACCAACATCATAAACCCATCAAACCTACAATTTCCACTCAACTAGGAGAAGGACCACCCTATGGTGGAAGACCTCCTGGCAGACCACCCCATGGTTGGGGACCCCCTGTGGGACCACCCTATGGTGGCATACCTCCTAGAGGACCTCCCCATGGAGGAGGACCCTCTAGGGGAGCACCCTATGGTGATGAACCTCTTAGAGGACCACCCTATGGAGGAGGACCCCCTAGGGGACCATCCTATGGTGGTAGACCTCCTGGAGGACCACCCTATGGAGGAAGACCCCCTGGGGGACCACCCTATGGGGAGAACGTCCTGGAGGACCTCCTGGAAGACCACCCTATGGAGGAGGGCCACCTAATGGAGGAGGACCTCTAGAGAAACCACCTACCGGAGGAGGACCATATCACTTGTTAGTCCTTAAATATGTACATGATTGTTTACCTATCAATTGCCCCTATCCTACCTCTTCCTAGTATCAATGTTTTCCTAGGACCCTTTTATTCTATGACTTGTAGAGTGTTTTTTATTTTCTTTAGCATTTTTATCATACATTAGTTAGATAAAGTTTGAATTTTAGATAAGAATACTATCTTCCATTAGAATTAGAACCAATTTTCGTTTAAATTCAAAAATTTGAAAGATACTACAAGAATGGAGCCATTCTTGTAGCACATAAATCATCATTGTCTTTGAACGTGTTTAAATACTGAAATATCGTGTCAGTGGTTAACAAAAATCATGCAAAGGATTGAGCACCATTAATTATTATGATCAAATCATGATTTGAATCTGGGTGATGATTTAAAGAGATTGAGTTTGTACCTATCAGTTCTACATCCAGTCAAAGGTTTCGAGCCACGATGTAAAACATGAAACATTATGATTTAATTCGTAATATCTATATTGTGGTATAACAATGTTTTGAAGATGAATAAACCTCTCCATACCATTTGACTATTCATGAGTTTCCATAAAGATTATCAGATTGAAAGCTTAGCATCCGCAGGTTGACAAAAATCACAGTTAGTGTGATGGCACCCAAGAAAAGTGGTCAAGTGCTTTGGTTGGAACCAAAGGAGCTCAAATTGTTCAAAGCATATCCTGATATTAAAAATTCATTGATGCCAGTTGCTTTGAATTCTGCTGCCATTTCTAGGAGCATCATAAAGAGATTTCGATATTGTTTGCAAAATATCAAATATATGTGGACAATTCTAGTCATTTTCTGGGTATCAAATTTCGGGAATAGATTCTGGACAAACCATAAGGAATCATATGAAATGGTTAAAAACCCACTTCAAGAATTGGACGATTTAACCTAACAGGGGGCGGGTTTCAAACTTTTGCATCCGTTTAGGAGAAAATATGGTCTGTTCATAATGGAATTTTCCAGAAAACTATCGTGGCCATTTCTAAAATGCCCAATCATCACCTAAATCTTCAACAAGAAAAGGAAACACTTCAAAGGATTATGCTAAACTAAAGGAAGTCTCCCCTATAGCCAAATCAACCATTTATGAAGAAAAGTGTGCAATGATATAGAGAGACCCTATTTTGGGGTTATATTAATTTTCATTGGTATTTTTTGTTGAATTGAATCAGATTCCTAGGAAATTTAATGCTACAAAACACTAATCATTGTTTTTATTGAGATATAACAACAAATGGATGGGGTTTTTCATGATTTATTTTGGTTCAATAGCACAAGAAATCTCTTGAAAGAATCTGGATGCTGATTGGAAGCAACAATACTAACGATAGAATGCTCCACACATATGTACATGGATCATTTCTCAAAGATGCTATAAATTCTTGTGGTGTCTATATTGACTACTTGAACCCAATTTCAGATCCTATAGGTCATGTTACAACTTGGGCATTTGGAAGCAGGTAGTATAATCCCAAAATTCAAGGATGCACTTAGCATTCAATAGCATAAAAATATTTAAACAAAAGGAAAGATGGACAAATAGAAAGAAGATAAAAGGTTAAATCCTTTCCAAGCTCGAAATCAATAATCAATCTCCATATTTTAGGCAAAATCAAACTTTATTGGGATTATGTAGTTCTCAAGCCAAGATGAAGCAAAAGAAAACCAAATGTTCCTCTTCTACTCCACAGTGAAGGTTCCAAAACCAGGGCAACATACAATTTTGATTTTTTTCAAACATGAGGAGTACCTATGTTTAAAATAAATTGGAAATTCATAAGCTATTTTTGAAGGACTATACACAGTTTGATATTTTTCTAGTTGAAGGAGAATACATCGACTCAACTTATGCAACACATGAGTAATTTGTCAATAAACTTTTGTAGTCTTATTTCCACCAGTTGCTGAAGTAATTAGAGCCCATCAAGGATATGTTTACAACAACAATTTTTTTCACCTTTTATGCAAAGTTTGAAGAACCAACTCAACAATCAGTTGCAATAATCCTATTGTATAGGATCTGAATATCTTATGAGATCAAGACTAGTCAAATATGAAGTCATCTATCTAATGATTAGATTCTTTTAGGTTCAAATGAAATAAGTGTTACATAATGTATTTCCTAGATGTTAGAAAGAAACCAAGATCAGATCAGAACTACATCTAGATAATAGGATCTATTGAAACATTTTTTTGTATATAAAAAGGAGGCAAGTTGACATAATTAAAGGAGGTGGGAAGTGGTGATATTTTTGAAGAAAACTTTGTTTATGATTGTAAAGAATAAGTCTTATTACATTTTGTATTAAATGGAAAAGGTTATCTGATGGTTAGACTCCTCTTCTTGTCTTTATTCTTCCTTTTTCTTACTTGAATGCATATTTATCTTTTGCAAAGAATTTGATATATCTTGTTCATGATTTAAGCCAATGAATATTCTGTCGATTGATTGTTCATAACCTGATTTGTGTTTAAGTACATGTTCTTTTTCTTGAATGATATTTAGGATCAAGGATTTCCTATGTGAGTGGACATATTGGAAACTTACATATTTTTGTCTTTCATGTTATAATATGTTATCTAATTCATCAGGTTGACTACCATTTACTAAGAAAGTGTGATAGGAATTTGTTCTTGTTATCTGAGATTGATATTGTTATTTTACCCACTTCTTAACCTTCAAACCAATTTCAAAACCCAATACACAATATTTATCCTTAAAATCCATTGCAATAATTTGATGATGCCCTTGCTTTCCCTTTAGAAATCAAGTGAAAATATAGGGACTAACATCACCAACCTCCACAGGTCAACAAAAAAATCTTGTTCTTGGAAACTTTATATCTCTATATCTTTCACGGTTGAATAATGACCCCATACACCATTCCCCTTTTTGGCCCCCCATTCCTGCCAAACTTCCATTAGACATTCTGAAATTCAACGAAAAACCTGGAGAAGATCCAAATAATCACGTGATTACTTTCCATATATGGTGTTCTTCAAAATACTTGATGGACGACTCTATTAGATTACGAATTTTCCAGTGAATCCTTACTAGATCAACAACTAAATGGTATAAAGAACTATTGCGTAATTCCTTTGACGACTTTAATTCCCTTTCCATGGCATTGTTGACACACTTTCAATTACCTATCCTCTATAAGACCGGTACTGAGCTCATCAACTCGTTACGCCAATCAACTTCCATGCATATTTCATATCACATTCATGAGTGGAGGCATCGACTATGATTAATCAAAGCCACAATCCCATATCAATTATTAGCTGATCGGTTCACAAAGTCCCTTTTTCCACCTATATCTCAAGATGTTTCCATGGGAGGCATTATTATCGAGGAACAAGCCATCAATCGAGCCCAGTATTTATATTTGGTATATTCTTAATCTACCATTCTATACGACTTGATTCCTAACGGTCCTTGACTGTCGAGTGATCAAACCAAACCCACACCTGGACCCCATGTCGATGGTATGATCGATCCTATTTCCATAAATAAAACTAGTCAGATGATTAGGAAACATATCCAATCAAATGAATATACCTATCCTAGCTCATCTGTCCATACCAACACTCAAAGTAATCCCCCTTCCCAAACCTACGAGATTAATACAGTGCAATCAATCACACCAAAAACCCACAATAATCTGGAGGAAAAAAGAAGGGTAATAATAATAATAAAAATTAAAACTCTTTTGAATAGTCGGGCCCTAATAACCCAATAAACCAACACTGAGGGAAAAATAAAATGAAAGCCTAAATATCCCTACATGATTTGTAAAGAGGATTATTTCACTAAATATTGTCCTCACCTCACTAAAATTCATCAATATCTCGAGCGAGGAACACTCTCTTCTACACCTGCAGTTTTAACAAATCCTTTCCCCCCCAACAATAATGAATTTTCACGCAAACACAAGCACCCCCACCAGGGGGAAACCCTGAGTCCCCATCAGTGAATATCTTGATGGTTAAATCTGCAGCTATATCTTCTAGAGCCAAGAATTACGATTCTCCAGAAAACAATTCTTTACCCAAGGATCCCCCCTCAACTATCCCACCCAATGGCCCTCTCACACTAGATAAATCAACTATCGAACCTGCCATACACCATCCAAAGGGAGTACTTAATCAAACTACACATAACCCCAAGTACAACACTATGGTATAGTAGAAGATATTTCCCTGGCCCCTTGTTCCATGTCGGTGCTCCAAGTACTGCAATCCTTCCCTATGCAAAATAAATCCTTATTATCATCCATTAGTGGAATTGACCCTGCATAATCCAAGGTTATTTCCTTTGACGCGAATTGCAATTAATCCCTCCTATCACACCAATTAACATTACAAATCATTGTCCAATCTCTCAATAATTTTTTTTTCCAAACAGTGCTCGATGAAGGCGCTGCAACATGCATCATGTCCTTGACATGTTTGAAAGCTCCTAGTTCTCTCCAACTTACCACATCTGAAACCATCCTCAAATCTTTTGACGAACATGTTTTCAAACCCCACAAAATTATCCCCTCATTACCAGTTGAACTTGCAGGAAAAAATGTTTCGGTAGAATTCGAGGTGATCGACAACACACTCGACTATAATTTTCTTTTAGGTCAAACCTAGTATCTTTTGACTTGTAAAATTTACCCACCAAGGGAATATATTCACTATAGACCAACTAGACTTTGTACACCAGACATGCGAATCAATCCTAATGTGAATGCCCCTTTTGTAGGAGAGTCTTCTTCGGGATTCAAAAGAATCAGGGTAGGAATGTATCCCTCTTTAATGGGGAATTTTCCCCTCCCCCCACCAAAAATCACCCCAACTGTCTACATTAATATGATATTCGCAGTTACTAGTAAACCCATCAGTTACAATGACCCCTGGGTAATCCCCCACCCATCTGATATAGAATGTTATGAAGACACCATGCCACTTGTTAACACTCCAAGAGTCACTCTCAGACTACAAATGAGAGTAATCTTGGTAACATAGATATAAAAATACTTGATTGGTTTTGTGGATTAAGAAAAAGGAAAACAAGGAAGGGAGATGACAGTAAGTTGGTGTAAATCAATGATGGTCCATTGGGCTATGGAGTCAAGAAAACACCCTGCTCATTAAATGCAATCAATCTGCATATCAGATAAAGATTTATTGAATAGAGGAAGAAGAATATAAAACAAAGAAGAACATCCATAAGGAAGATATCCTCTCTGCATAAATGAATTCAAGGTACTTGAATGTAAACAGTGACTAATAGGCAAAATACATCAGATCCTCAGATGCTCAAGAATACATTAATCAAAGGCAACCATAATCCTCAAGGTGTACAATTCATTCAAGTAAGAAGACAAATTGGAAAATAAAACAAGAGATACAATCTGATAACACAGATATCATGAACCTTCAATAACATAAATGTTTACAAAAATTGAAGCCCCTCAGGGTTACAATGATCACAGGCAAAGTGCCTCCTACAACTTTCTCATCTCTCTTGGCTCATGAATCCAACCCTTTCCTAAAGAGATATCCTTCCTTAAATAGAAAATAGAATCCAAATAAACTTATGAGGTCGAATCCCATCTCCTTCATTGGATTCTAAGGCTTGGAGATAGGTGGCAACAATCAAAGAGACAAAAATCCAACAAACTGCTAATTTTTAGGAATTTGTTGGAAGTCATTAATAAAATGTCTCCACCTCATTGCATGAGGCCTTTGTTGGAGATAGATATTAGGTGAAGGTGTCCCTTGACATATAACTTATCCTTGAGAATTCATTCTAACCATCCTTGACATGTGGCAACCTCCCAACAAGGCGAATATCAAAACTGTGACCGCTACAGGAGATTAGGCAGCGCCACTGTAAAATAGTTGGGTAGCGCCACTTCTATGTCTGATATCTCTCAAACCATAACACATTTTGAAAACCTGAGAGAGGTTTTGGTTATTTGGCATGTTATGAATAAAAACCTCCTTTAGTTTTAAAAACTACCTTCTCAATTGTTCATAATCCAAGTTTCAAGTTAGTGACTAAAAACTGGTAAAATAACTCTGCACAATTCGTTTTCTGCCAGAAATATTAGGTAGCACCACTTATGTTGTGCCTGTGTGCAGGTTTAGGTAGCAATGTCAAAACGCAACGCCTTCAATCTTGAATGTGTGCAGAGCAGTTGGTGGTCTTTTATAATGTTGAACCCATTGTGTTTAGGTGTCTTGGCAATATAGTAGGTTGTGCACTTTACCACTGAGGGAGTTAACACTTTAGTAAAAACCCAAAACTCTGATAGTGAGGCCTCTTCTAGCCGTAAATTATTGTGCTAACACCACTATCATCAATGGAGTTGGCATATTCAGTGATACAATCCATAGGATAATCTTATGATTCTTGTTCTAGTATCCTACTGGATGAGGAACTAGATCAATTTTCCTCTAACTATTGGGTTAACCATACTTCAACGTCACATGACTCTCTCAACATCATCCTTCCTTCACATGACTTCATTATGGAATTCATAACTTTTCAAGATAAACCTTGGGAAGATTCTCACCATAGATCCTCCTTCCTTCCCTTTGGAGAGAATAAAGAAACCCAAATACAAACCCTCATTTTGACTGATTTTCAAGATCCACCCCTCTTACCTTCCACATCATATCCTATTATGTCTGAAGGAAATTTGGGAAACATTTCCAAAACCATTTCGATCGATATTTTAGTTAAACCTGGGGTCATGGAAAACATCTAGATAGGTACAGATTGTTCTCTTGAAGAAATTGAATCTTATACTTCCCTATTCAAATAATTTCACGACATCTTCGCCTAGTCTTATGAAGAGATGCCAGGAATCGACCCACAAATTGTTGTACATGAAATTAAAAATTACCCTAGAGCTTGTTCAGTTTGACAATGACTCTGCCCAGTTCATCCTAGGAAAGATGCAACGATTAAGGCAGAAGTTCAAAAATTATCGAACGTTGGTTTTATTTAACCCATGCCCCTAACTGAATGGGTGTCCAACATCGTACTTGTTAACAAAAATAAGGGCACCATCTGAGTATGCGTTGATTATAGGGACCTCAATAAGGCCTTCCTAAAGACAATTTCCCTACCCCTTTCATCAATCAAATTATTGATGATTGTGCCGAATCTGAAGTCTTCTCATTTATGGATCACTACTACATATTGGAAAAATTACAACGATCTACTTGCAACATTATGGACAAAATTGGCCATATTGTTGAAAAATAGAGGAAATTTTAATTTTTTTTCACCATCATGCCCGATATCATCGCACGTGCGGTGTAATTTTCAAATCATCTCTCTTGCAACGTATTCTAAATGTCTTCTCTCTTGCAGCAACATCAAATGTGCGACGATCACCCACTATTTGACAAAGTCGACATTGACTTGGTCAACTTTCATCGGAATTGCAACGTTATAAAATCTATAAATATGTTGCATTTTATGGATGTTGCGACAAGTTTTCTATAACAACGATGGTTCAAAAAGGGTATAAGGTCTTTTTGGCGAACAAAAAATAGGTTTTTTTTTCATATGTTATAATAGAAAAATATAATAGATATTCTATTATACACCACTCAATTTTATAATATAATCATTAGTATATGTCTGTGGGGAAGAATGTTGGAAACATTAAAGGTGGGAAAACAAATTAAATAGGGTGAAAAGGGTGATGGTAAATGTTATTGTCCTTGCAAAAATTGTTGTACTAGACGTCCCGAAAGAGTTTTAATAGAAACATCTAAAAAACATTGTAGAAAATATGGGCATATATATATATATATATATATATATATATATATATATTCGTTATATGTTTTAATATTAATTGTATTCTAAAACTTTTATATTGTTTTATACATGCACTAATTTTGCATGATTGTTTGTAATTATAAAGTTAGAGTTGCCCCCTAACTTTCTGTAGAAAGCACCAAGTAGTAGAAGAAATGATATTATACAAGATGAGGAACATGAAGCAGATAATGAAGTTCAAATTAATGATCCCATGGAAGTAGATGACAATAATACAATAGTTCAATATGATGGGACAAATCAAATGATCCAAGACTTATTCAGTCATCCAGATGAGGATCATGGGGACAATAGTGTTGGTATTTATGATGAACCTATGATTGAAAAGGAAAATAAATGACTTTATAAAGGGTCAAGAGCAAATCTTCTCTCCACTACATTGCTTCTAGTGAACTTAAAGGTTACGAATCATTTGTTGAACACTTGTATGACACAGATCCTAATGTATGTAATATGTTTCATCACATCTAGATAAAGGTTGACTTTCCCCCCCTTTTTTTAGTGTTAATTAATGTGTAAAATAAAAATGCAATATTTACAATTACTATTCTTTACATTAACTAGTTATTTTTTATGTTTTAGATTGTTAGGTGAATTTTTGTTACCCTCGTCAAATATTTTACCTCGCACA
>SNQJ01S0123711.1:1326-12137 GCA_010110895.2 Picea sitchensis
TCCAACAGTAGTACTCAGCCCAATATCTCAGGGCACTAACTAAGGAGGATAGACCATACCCTTAGCCATACTACCCGACTACCCAGGTACTAGAGAGTATCTTCCCGAGTGCTATTCTCGGTGACACTATAGCAGTCCGGAGGCCAATAGGTTTATCTAAAGAGGGATTCAAGAAATCTAGGCCGATCCATACATAGGTGTTGTCTGATGCGCTACCACTCGAAGGGGTACCAATAGGGGTTACAAGGGTGGCCAACAGATGTGCGCATAAGAACCACTTGTATTTCTTGCATGTATGAATCCCTCAACCCCACGTTTATGCGCGTAATGACAAATCTATGTGGTTTAAAGACGTCAGAATACGTCTCTACCCTGGAAAAAAAATTCCCACAATTTCTGCCAAGGAAAGTGCTCTGATACCACTTGCAAGATACCAGATATAATAAATATGCAGAACAGAAATAAAATGCTAGAAATGGCAGAATAACAGTAATATATCCAACATAATCTCCACAATAGCATAGAAATGATATAAGAATAACAACATAAATAACACTTTGATTCAGAAAGCAATGTTCACAGGCCTCTTCGAGGGGGCAACCTCCAATCGAGAAACATTTTGTTACAATAATCTCCAAGATAGGGTTTTCATACCCTCGACCCTTATTTATACTAAATATGTCTATCAAGAGAAGCATCTAGAGGAAGATCCTTCTAGAAACAGAAGCTTCTATTAGGTCTTCTTACATCTGCCTTATTCTATTTTATTGAAAGGCCTTATTAATATTGACCTTTAATACATCCAAATATATTGATCTACCTATGTGTGGGTTAGGACCCTAACAGAAAATAATTATCAATATTAATATTTTTATTATAATTATAATTGATTATTTAGTTAGTGAAATTAATTGTTACTATTAATTTTGTCATTAGAATTATAATTGATTATTAATATTACTATATTATTATGATTGTAATCTATTATTCATATAATCTATTATTATTGTAATATATTTTAAGGTTTTATAAAATTGGTTATCCTTTTTTAAATTACACTCTAGAAACGCTTCGAACTTTTGGAAAATCGAAAAAGATACAATTTTGATCTCTGCAGGGAGATTGAAGGCGTCCTTGGCATCTTCCTCCTATTGGTGACATAATAAATTCCTGAACTGTTTTGCTTGTTCCCACAAGATAGGGAATATTGAAAACAGAAAATTATTTATGGGAGTATGAAATATTGATTGTGAAATTAATTTAAATTCTTGAATGACGTGAAGGCCACAATAAGGCCTCAAACTTTTCAACCAATGACAATTTCAAAAAATAAGTTATTTTATAGATTAAAAAATAAAAAATTGTATTTCTTATGTAGAACATTAGGTTTCCCATGGATTTTTTTTAAGTCAATGGAAATTGATGTCAAATAAATAACAAATTCATTGATAAGGGACTAGTAAAGAATTTAAAGTAAATTGTGTTTCTTTACAATGAATTTAATATAAATGTTTGAAAAATCCAAGCGTGCGTTTGGCCTGTGTCCTAAAATACTTCAAAAGAATTAATAGATTTCACGCTAAAATCTATAAATTTCATATTGAAATATGCATCTGCAATTTAGAGAAGAACGAGTGAGACTTGTGAAATATGCATCTATGACTCTGATATTTGATGCATCCCCAGTATAATATAATGCCCATGACTTCCCATATGAAAGTATAAGATCACTTGTACAATCGTGAGTCCAGGGAACACAACTAATGGAGATGTGTTGAGCATCACAAGTCTTACAGTAGTTTGTCACTTCGACATACAACTCGGGGTGCTCGTTCCCCAAGGGGGATGTCTCCAAATACAGGGTACTCAGTTTGCATGAGTTCTTGCCATGCACCCCCCTCGAGGGATTACACAGACAAAAGAAGAAAAAAATCGCATAGAAGATGAAGATATTACTCTCGCCAAATGCCATTGTCGCTGCTTGCGTTGGTCAGAGAAGAACGGATTTCTATTGCTATTGTTGTTTTAGACTTCTGTGTATAAACTGTGTATACCGTTTATGAAATGTCCAAAGTCTAAAACAACATTAACATTACGAAGGTGAACTGTGAAAACCTGCACGCTCCAAATCGTTATTGGTTTTGTTGTACGCCTGGTTTATATAAGAAAAGAGAAACACAGATTGATGGATAGATGACTAGTCTGCCATAACATATGGGATTTTGTTGGGATTTCGGTGGGAATTTGTTGGGATTTCGGTTTCCGCTGCATTGGTTGACAAAAGAATGATTTTCTATAAGTTGAGAAGAAAAAAAATCAAGCTAAATCATTATTCTTCAACATGGATTCATGTATGTACGTAGACGCAAGTTTATTTTATCTTTACAAGTTTTTATTTTCCAATAGAAAATTAGCTCAATTATATTAGAAATATAATTTGTTTACATCTTTCATCCATATTTAGGAAGGGTACTG
This sequence comes from Picea sitchensis, assembly GCA_010110895.2. Classification (NCBI taxonomy): domain Eukaryota; kingdom Viridiplantae; phylum Streptophyta; class Pinopsida; order Pinales; family Pinaceae; genus Picea; species Picea sitchensis. Next base: position 3,802 of record SNQJ01S0123711.1, read on the forward strand.
ATAGTACAGACCAGAATGATTCAAAATAATACTGGGACTAAATCCCTATAACAAGAGACCGAGAGTAGTACAAAAGATCACCCGGATCTTCTACAAAAAGACCATATCTGAAACAGTAAATCTAAAAACTGACACTTAAATACATGAAGAAAGCCCCAAAATCAGTAAACTAGTGAAGACTAAGATTTCTTTTGGGTCCTTTAGTGCCATTAGACCAGGGATAATAAGTAATTTTGCCTTCTCGTTCTCCTAGTGCATGTTTTGAAAGAAGATCTGCTTCCATATTGAAATTCCTAAAAATGTGTTCAAAGCTGACAAAATGAAAATGTTTGATTAAGTCCTTTATCCTGGATTTCTATCCCTTGATTGCGCAAACCTAGAGCCTTCCTCTTTTGGACAACCAATAAATTACAACTTTAGAATCACCCAAGATTTGAAGATGATGTAGTGACACATGAGATGCCAGCATGAGAGTAGCCAAAGCACCCATAAGCTCCGCTCTTGTGTTGGTGCCTCTGCCACAATTATAAACCCATCTTATGACTGATAAATATGGTGTTTTAAATACTCCTCCCGCTCCACACGATGTGCTATCAAGATGAGCCCCTCCATTGAACCATGCTAAAGTTGTATTACTTAGCTGCTGGATCAATATATCTCCCGAGGGTCTATCCTTAATTGGAGTCGAGACTCTAATTTGGAGTGCCAAAGTCTTATAAATAACTGCATGGAGAGATGGAGTGGTTCCCTCAAAAATAGTTTTTTTCCACTCTAACTATAAAAACCAATAGATATGAGCAACTATTGTAGATGGGACTGTCTTATCCTCAAACCAATTCTTGAAGCATTTCGACAAGGTATTACCTTTCCAGCTATTTTTAAAACCTTGATCAATAATCACTTTTTCCCAAACCGACTTGGTAAAGGGGCGCTACTGAAAAAGATGATATATGTTTTCTAAATCTTGTTTACAAAGGTAGCATCGACGAGGACCTTCCCATCCTCTTGATTGAAGGGTATCCAAAGTAAGAATTTTTCCTTCTGCTGCCAACCAAATAAAAAGTTTGATTTTTAAATGAATGTTCCATTTCCAGATAGACTGCCTCCAACCACCAAGTTTCCTCACGTTCTTAGCTGACAAAATGACCCAATAGAAAATTTTTATTGTGGGATATCTAGTGTTATCACCACCTATCCACATCAAATCATCTTCAATATCTTGTAGGTAAGATCCAAAGTAAAAAAGGGTCCGTCCAAATTGGTCCCATTCTGTGGCTAAGTCACCTGTAAAGGCCAATTCACTATTGCTATGCCAAGAGGAGGATGAAAGATGACCGTCAAAATGCCTCCTGGCCTAAGCAAGAGTGAAAATGTTCTGAAGATTAACAATGGACAAAAGATTATTTGAGAGGAAGGACTTTTCCCCCATCCCAAGAATCTTGTCTTTCCCAAGAGCAATGATCTAACCCGATTCCGGATTCCAACTTAACCAGTGGGTGATTAAGTGAACAGATTTCAATAGACCACCCCAGATTCTTGATGTCGCCTTTTGTTGGAATGTTTGTGATCTGAACCAATTTTTAACTGTCGTGTGAGGGAGATACTTATTCTTTATAACTCTATGTTGTATACCTACACTTGATAAAACTCTCCATAGTGAGTGTTTGGCCAAAGCTTATTTAAACTCAAAGATATTTCGTAGACCCCAACCACCAAATAACTTTGGTAATGAAATATGATCCCATTTGCATAGATGGTAGTGGTTAGATTCAATGTTTCCTTTCCAAAGGAAATTAAACATCATTTTTCTAAAAGTATTTAAGATAGAGAAGGGAATAACCACCAATCACAGCCAGTAAACAGGCTGGCTTTCTAAAACAAATTTTGATAAGGTGAACCGACCTCCCAGCGACAACCATCTGTAACACTAATTATCAATCTTTTTTTCCATTTTTTTAATCAACCAACTCTAGTCTTCAACTCGCTGCGGCCAAGGCTTGAGAAAAAAACCAAGATATTTGAAACTCGATGCAAGATCAGAGAAAATATAAGGAAACAGGGATTTGTAAGGAATTAAATCTTGCTTCAATAAGCCTTTTTGAAGAATGGTGGTCTTTGTTGCATTCACCTGTAAGCATAAGGATGAGCATAAAGATTTTAAAATCTTATCTATCTCCCACCATTCCTACATAGTAGCATTAGTCATAATAATCACATCATCAACAAATAAAATATGGAGAATATTTATGGTTCTAGAAACTTTGATACTAGCCAACTTCATTTTCCTTTGACTTTCCTTTAATAACAAGCTTAATCCTTCCATAACCAGAATAAAAAGCAAGGGAGATAAAGGGCATTCTTGCCTTAATCCTCTTCCACTTTTAAAGACATCTTTGGCCTCTCCATTTATTAACACTGCAAAAGATGTAGAAACAACACAACTCATGATCCAATTTTTCACCCTTAAACCCAAACCAATTTGTAGAAGAATCATCCTCAATAAATCCCAATTTATGCAGTCATAAGCCTTTTGAAGGTCCATTTTTAAAACTAAAGATTTTAATTTATTTTTTCTAATGTTGTGGAGGCACTTATGAACTGTTCCAATGGAATCCTAGATCTGTCTACATTGTAAAAATCCCAACTACTCCTTAGAAAGTGATCTGGACAGGATCGACTTAATCCGATTTGATATAATCTTAGAAATGATTTTATAGCAGATGTTGAAAAGTGATATGGGTCTGTAATCCCCAAAGGTAAGAGGCTTTTTCACTTTGGGGATTAAGGCAATGAAAATTGATTTTAAGCTGCTTGAAATATAGCCTTTTAATCTTGATTCTTCAGCCATATCGAGGAGATCCCCCCCCCCTACTAGATCAAAGAAGTGGATAAAAAATTTGGCAGTCCAGCCATCCATCCCTGGACACTTATGAACTTTGAATTTAGATAAAACTTCTCTTATTTCCCCCAATTGTATCGGTGTAAACAAGGCTTCATCTTTGTTTTCTGTTATCAGTCTAGAGAACATAGCTGCCACTCTAACTTGATCGTTTGTAGAAGAAACAACTTGCTCTTTGAAAAAAAAAATTAAATGTTTTATTGCCTCTTCTTTTATGTTTTTCTGACCAGTATGTAAATGCCCCTCTTCATCCATTATCTCCCATACAAACTTGCAATTCCTCCTGAAATTCATGAAATTATGGAAAACGTCTGTGTTTTGATCACCACTGTGAATCCAGATTGCTCGACTGCGTTGACACCAAAGTTCTTCGCTTTCATTTATTAACTTGTTCCTTTCTTGCTCCATATTTTTTAATAATGATTCTTTCTCTGATGAGCTTGATCCATCTAGAGAGTTTTGTATCAGGGATTTTATATCATTCTCCAAGTTTCTGAGATGAGCGTTTGTCGTGAGATTACAGAGATTTTTCCATTGTTTAGTGCAAGCCTTAAGATATTTTAGTTTCCATACTAATATTTTATGTTTTCTATCCTCTCCAAGATATTTTGGATCATTCCAAAGATTTTGAACTATCACTATGAAACCTTGTTCCAATATCCATTGAGGATTTAGCTTGAATGGATAGGCTTTATAAAGTGGTGGCAATTCCACTAGACAAGGATCGAAGAGTGATCGAAAATGAACATATATTCCACCCAAGAACTGTAGATGCCGACCACTCAAATAAATTCTTCTGAGATGAAGAATCTATCCAGTATTTTTGAGATCAAGTCAACTCCGAATCGACCATTTCACCAAGTGGGGACAACCTTCCCTAGAACAATGTCTATGAGATTATGAGTTTGAAAGAAAGTTTTAAATAAACCCACCAAATTCCTCAAGGATGATGAGCCTCCCCAAATCTTGCCCGAGGAAAGGGTCAAGTTGAGATCCCCTGTGATAATTAATTTTTTTAGAGATAGCAAACTAGAGTCTACCACCTGGTTCCAAAAAAATTTCCGCTCCAAAAAGGGATCATAGACATTTAGAAAGGAAAACTCCCTTTTGCTAGCTAAACAGATCCCTGTCAATAAAATCCCACCACAGGTAAGAAACGAGACTAGATAAAAAATGTTTGGATCCCAAGTAACCAACAGTCCACCAGAAGTTCCAACTAAATTGACTGCACAACTAAACCAAGTCGGTTGTAAAGAATGCATAAAATTTGTTGTTTTTTCAGAATGGACCAAAGTTTCCTGAAAGAAAACAATTTCATGGTGTGATTTATCAAGAAAACTACGAACAAAGGCCAATTTTAGGGTGCCCCCAGTCCCTCTTAGGTTGAGGGAAATAAAAATCATTACTTTGCCCACACCAAGGCCTTCAATGCTCTAAGTTCCCCACCATCAGTGGTTGTATGAGTATTTGATTCTAAAGAAGACAAGGTTGCAGAATGTTTGTGGGCACTCCTAGTTTTAACCAACGAGTGTTCTATACCCAGGCCCCTAGACGAGCCGAATTCCTTCCCTACCCCATAAACAAGTGAGCGTGACGAGCTAGCCTCCCCATCACTAGTAGAAGGGTTTAAGACAAACTTGCCAAGGTAAATAGGTGACTATACAGTGGAGTCTCGGTCACAGATAAAAGGTAATAAAGAGTCAAGGACAATCGTAAGAAAGGTTTCATCATCATCTGGTTCTCGATATCCAAGTGGAGAAGAGGAAAATCCAACCTGGGGACACTGGGACCCATGAGAGTGATACAACAGAGTAGTATCATGAGTAACCATGGAGTGAACTTGCGGAATAATCCTAAAACTAGACTCAACCAGGTTATCGGGATCAGTAAGAGGATCAAACCTTAGGGGACCAACCGGTAAAGAAGTCAAAAATGTCTGACACTCTGTAATCTCACCAGTAGGAATAGAACTCCCCCTATATACTAAATGTGACATCTTGGCATCTGATGTAGTAAGCTTTAGCCACTCGGAGGAATTTAGAGCGTCACGTTCCCATAATAACATAGAATAAAAGAGAGTAGGACAAAGAGATTTTAACTTACCCATCAACGAACCCATTGACTCTGAAGGGATAGAGTCGTCATGTTCCAGGTGTAAGGGTCCTTTTCCATAGAAACCAATGTCCGGGGAGGAATCCAGAAATCCATTCAAATGATTAGAGACTTCTGGTTCATCAACCCCAACATCAAATCCTTTACAATCCTGCCACAAGTGGCTTGTGCTACAAGAGATGCTACATCTAAAGGGAACTCCTAAGTAGTCCAGACATTGTAGAGTGCATCAACTCCTCCACTCAATCTCAATGGATTTTGGAAGCCCGATATGGATATCCATTTCAACCATGACTCGACCAAATTTTCTAGAAGCCACTGAAAGAGAAGCTTTATCAACCATAATAAACTTGGTAAGTGAGTTTTCAATGGCCTGAAATGCCCCTTCATTCCAAAGGTGTAACGGTAATCCCGATAATAGTACCCAAAAGTTTATAAGGGAGAAATACTCGATAACTGGATCAAAGGCCACCCACCATCTCTTTAACATGAGGTTGTTGCCTCCATTAACCCATCTGTTCTCTAGTAGTAGCGAAACATCTTCCGGATATTTACATAAGAAACCTAACCAACCTTTTGAAAGGTAAAATACTTCTAGGGTGTAGCCTAACAATGGAGACCAAACCTTTTCCACCCAGACTAGGAGAGATTACTTGCATAGGTTCTCGTAAGAAAATCTCCCTACCAAGCCGCATAATGTCATTTTGCATGTCTCCTCCAGACCAATGTCTGAACCTAAGACCATTTGTTTCACCACCTTATTGGATTTCCACTGTCTGCGGAATTTTCGAGGTAGTAGTGCATTGCTAGCTACCTTCCTACTATAACCAGAGAAGCCACCTCATGTATATTCAACTCTCGGGCTACTTCCAGTGGTATGTTGTTGCACCTCCGGTAAGGATTCTGATAAACTAGGAAGGTAATATGAGAACGAGGGCGTATTAATAGTACCTCCGCTAAGGGGACGAGAAGGAAGAGCGGATGGGTCTGTGTAAGAAGGCTTATCATTACGAGAAAGCTTCTCCAGTGTATCAATGTTTTTGAATAGACCAACCTCCTACTAGATTCCTTCGTCTGCTTCACCCATTAACACTTGGACGTCAACATTTAATATCTACCAGATGAGTAGGGGCCATTTAGGAGCCACCTGTGTTCCACTAGAAATACGCTAAAAAACAAAGAGTCCCTACTTCCCAAAGGCCAAGGTAAATAAATATTAGCAAATTAGGGTCAGATGAATGATAAAACATAAGGAGTCCACTTGTTATCCCCTTTAAAGTTCCAATAGCGGCAATAATGAAACTCGTAGTTTCGGGAAGAGAAAAACCCAGTTATCGAGAAGGGTAATAAAGAGGTTAATGAAGAGGCATGGAAGGTTCCTATTGTCACCACCCAACCAACTTCCTACTAGTTGAGCATGTCTACTAAGGCATGAACTCAGCTAAATGGGGAGACAAACTGACGAGCAAATGAAATGCGAAATAGAGTAAGATAAAACCTAAAAAAAAAAAACACTGAAGAGCAAAATATCTAAAGATAACTCACCACTAACTCTGACTCCATTACTAAGGATCCCTTGTTACAAGAAGTCGGCCCTGGTGCGGATCAGTACTTCCCGCCACATCCCAATTCAAAATTTCGCTCCCTGGTTCTTTGTCCACCATCGTCTATTACCATAATGCTCTATCATGTCTCTTTACAAGTCTTACTTCAGAAGGAGTGTGCAATCTACATGAATGGGCATGTGGCCTTTATGGGGTTACTTGCTACCAAAGCTATGAATTCTATTTAAGTGTTTGGAAATCCTTCCTTTCCTTCTTAGTGGATGAGAACTCAAATGCACCTATAGGCATTGTTTCCTTCTTACTAGAGGGGAGATTAGGTGCACCTCTCGACGTTCTTCTTAATTCCTAATTCAAACTTGGACAATGGAATCGATTTTATGCCTACCATTTTTTTCTTTATTTGGTTTCAACGTTCTTATTAATTCCTAATTCAAACTTGGACAATGGACTCGATTTTATGCCTACAACTTTTCTTCTTTATTTTGTTTCGACGTTTTTCTTAATTCCTAATTCAACCTTGGACAATGGACTCGATTTTATGCCTACAATTTTTCTTCTTTATTTGGTTTCCTTCTTAGTGGATGAGAACTTAAATGCACCTATAGGCATTGTTTCCTTCTTACTGGAGGGGAGATTAGGTGCACCTCTCAGTGTTCTTCTTAATTCCTAATTCAACCTTGGACATTGGACTCGATTTTATGCCTACAACTTTTCTTCCTTAATTGGTTTCCTTCTTAGTGGATGAGAACTCAAATGCACCTATAGGCATTGTTTCCTTCTTACTGGAGGGGATATTAGGTGCACCTCTCAACGTTCTTCTTAATTCCTAATTCAACCTTGGACAATGGACTTGATTTTATGCCTACAACTTTTCTTTTTTATTTGGCTTCCTTCTTAGTGGATGAGAACTCAAATGCACCTATAGGCATTGTTTCCTTCTTATAGGAGGGAAGATTAGGTGCACCTCTCAACGTTCTTCTTAATTCCTAATTCAACTTTGGACAATGGACTCGATTTTATGCCTACAAATTTTCTTCTTTATTTGGTTTCTAATAGATCTAAATAACAATTTCTACATCCATTTTGGTGAAATGGACAGGCCATAGGCTCACCTTTTACTGATCAGAATTGTGTCTTCCCTGGATTTCATAATCCAAACCAGCAAACCTTGGCTAGTGTACGATTTGATTTGTGTTTTCCCTAGATCTCATAATCCACCAGGCTAACCATAAATCCAAATTAAAAAGGATTCATATATAGATGGGAAATAAATACCAAAAACGGGAGGAAATATACATCATCAAGTAAACAATTGTATAAAAATAGGGGAATTGTATATACCTCAATGCATGTTTAAAGTAAATTGTGTTTCTTTACAATGAATTTACTATAATTGTTTGAAAAACCAAGCGTGCCTTTGGCCTGTGTCCTGAAATACTTCAAAAGAATTAATAGATTTCACGCTAAAATCTATAAATTTCATATTGAAATATGCATCTGCAATTTAGAGAAGAACGAGTGAGGCTTGTGAAAACGCTGCAATAAAATATTATAGGAAGTTGTACATTAGAAAGGACAAAGCAGACTCGGTCGTACATTATTTATCCATTGATAAACCAAGTGCCTTCAAACTCACAGCAAAAAGTTAGAAATGCAACACAATCATCGACAATTGATCCAGGCCGCATCTATGACTCTTGATAAATTGTGAAACAAAGAGAAATGCAGAGAGAAAAGAATAGAACAATATATTGAAATGT
>SNQJ01S0123711.1:12147-38847 GCA_010110895.2 Picea sitchensis
CTGGAAATTCTGATGTTGATTTTGTTGTTGATTTCTTTGACCTTGGAAATTCTGATTTGGATATTGTTGTCTGTTCCCTCCACTGGTATGAGGGTTACCTTGATTGTTCCCTCTTCCTCTACTTCTTCCTCTGCCTTTCCCTCGTCTGAATGAGAATTGAGTTTGGAAGGCATTGGAGATTGACTCATCTGTGAGATGTAGTCTGGTCTCATGTGTCACCAGACAACCAATTAACTCATCTGTTGAAAATCTTGACAGATCCTTGGATTCAAGGATGGTTGTTACAACCATTTCAAATTTCTTGGGTAAAATTCTGAGGATTTTCTCAACTATTCATTGATTATTGATGGTTTCACCAATGAGTCTGATCTGGTTCACGATTCCCATGACTCTGGTCATGAACTGATCTACAATTTCAGACTCTGTCATCCTTAGAGTCTCGAATTGCGTCCACAAGGTCTGCAGTTTAACTGTTTTTACCCTGTCATTTCCTTGGTACAAAGATTTGAGGATGTCCCAGGCCTGTTTGGAAGTACCAGTGCCTGTGATTTTCGAGAAAATCGAATCATCCACAGAGTTCTGAATCCAGAATTTTTCTTTTTTTTCTTTGGTCCTCAGAGTTGCCTGAGCAATTCTCTGCACATTTGTCATGGCAGTGAGGGCGGCTGGATCTGGTTCCACATATCTAAGATCCACTGGTTCCCAACACTCTTGTGCTTGCAAGAACGACCTCATTTGAAGAGACCAAAATTCATAATTCTTACCAAGAAGAATCAGACCCTAAGTTGGGCCTAGATTGCTAGACGACGCCATGATTTTTGAATTAATTTTTTTTTTGCAGAAGTACAGAGGAAAATTTGATATTTACCTACGATTGGTGAAACGCCGATTTTTCAATGGCCGATGGGAGCTTATCAGGCTTGAATTTTCCCTTGGTCTCCTTGTAATGTGACCACGCGCCTTACTTTTAAAGCACTACGGGATTTTCCCGTTTTTACCTTTCAAAATGCCGAAACATGAAAAAATTGCCTTTGGACTTTTCAACGATCCAAATTGTGCTATGATCTGACAGTCCAGATCTTATCGGGATATCTCGAATACGGACTTCGCGAGTTATGATGTTGAGCTCTTCTGTCTCCTCGATTCCCCGATCTCTGATTTACCGATGGTGAGTTCCTTTCGGGACTTTCCCGATTCCTCTGATCTCTACCATGCGTCCCAGCAGATGGACGACCGTGTTCTCTCCTCACGATTTCACGATTTGATATGTCCTGGACGTCTCGTCTCCAGGATCCACGAAATGCTGATGTGTCGATTGACTCGTTTGACGAGATGACGTCAGCTGGGCCTCGCAAATGTCAGCTGGGCCTCTTGTCGGGATTTTGGACTTCGCGATTTTGAAGTGCACGAGATCCTTGTCCTCAGGATTCACGATTTGCTGAATCCCGATATGTTGATGGCCCTTTCCTTGTCAGAACTTTTCCCGAGTCCCCGGATTTACGTCGCACGTCCGGGAGAGATGGACGGTCCTGATTCCTCCTTGGGATATCGCGCCTTGCGATGCTCCGTTGACACAATGTGTTTGTCAATTTGAAACCTCGAATGCCGAAATGCCGACGGGCGCTATGATGTTCGCCACGTGTCCGGACAAATGAACGGCTGAGATCTTATCGCTATATTGCGTATCGCAATTTCGCGAGTTTCGAAGTCTTGTTGCGACGGTCTTTCAAAATCGTGAACTTTGATATGCCGATGTAATGACTCTCGGATCTGCTGCCACCTGTCCTATGAGCTGGACGGCTCACAAGTCCTCTTGGGATTTCACGATATCGCGTATCGGAGTTTTGGAGTGCAATCTTTTGTGCGTCCAACTCACGATTACCGATTTTGCGATGAGAGAAGATCGACGGCTCACGATCTTTCTCGATCCAACGGTCCAGAAGAACTCGAAATTTCGCGATTCGCGAATTCTCACGGTAGTATTCTAACCTTACACCTTGCGAGTCATGAAGTGTCGAGATCTCGCCACATGTTTCTTGATGGACGGCCAAGATGACGTCGGGACTTCACAAGTCAAAAATTCTCTGGTGCGCTCCAAACGACTAACCTTCATGCACCTTCTTGCTGATCTAATGGCTGTCGGGCCTTTGCACAGGATCTGACGGCTGAGATGCTTTCGCCTTTTCTGTGCTCTCCTCATCCCTTCTGAACTAGTTTCCCGCCTCAGATCCATTCGCAGGACGAATCTTATGGCCGTAATGGTTGTTATTTGTGCCTGAGATGCGTTCTTTACTCCAGTGGAAGAAATATTCGTGAATCTTTCAAAGATTTGAAAGAATTTCACGAGTTCTTCGTTTTCTGCTACAATCTTTGACAGATTTGAGCGAATTTCGCAAAAAATTTAAACAGTTGTGCCTTCTGCAGCAATCTTTAACAGTTTTGAATGAATTCTTCGAGTTCTTTAAACGATCTTCCGTTCTTTAACAATCTTCCACGAATTTGAACAAATGTGCGTGAAATCTTCACTATTTATGCCTTATGTAGCTCTTCTTCATCAATCTTTGACAATTCTTGAAGAATCTTTACTGTTTCTTCTCTCTCGGTCTATGCTTCCTCGTTATTTCGAGCGTAGTACGCTCTGCAACCTCACGTGAGTTTCTTACGACAATCTTTAGAGAGTATTGCAGACATCTTTCCAAACCTTGTGAAAATTTTGTGTCGCATTCTCTCATGATGCGTGTAAGCTCTGCTCTGTGAGGATCGTGTTGCTCTCCAGACTGTGTGAAGAGGCTTACTGCTGAAGCTCTGATACCATGATAAATTGTGAAGAAAAGAGAAATGCAGAGAGAAAAGAATAGAACAGTATATTGAAATGTATGAAGAAGTACTGAACCTGTAGAAGATCATCCTATGCAATGGAAGATGGCTGAGCTAAATATGCTCAAGAAAGACAAAAATAGAAAGTACAACTGTCCTGTACAGCTGGCAGTGTACACTCAGACTGTTGAGGTTACATTATGTTTAACAACTCTGAGATTTGATATATCCCCAGTATAATAGAATACCCATGACTTCCCATACGAAAGTATAAGATCACTGGTACAATCGTGAGTCTAGGGCACACAACTAACGGAGACGTGTTGAGCATCACAAGTATTAAAGTAGTTGGTCACTTGGACATACAACCCAGGGTGCCTGTGCCCCAAGGGGGCTGTCTCCAAATGCAGGGTACTCAGTTTGCATGAGTGCTTTCCATGCACCCACCTTGAGGGATTACAAAGACAAAAGAAGAAAAAATCACAGAGAAGATGAAGATATTACTCTTGCCAAATTCCATTGTCGCTCGGTGCGTTGGCAAGAGAAGAATGAATTGCAATTGCTTTTTCTGTAAGCCCGCTTTATATAAGAAAAGAGAAACACAGATTGATGGATAGACGTCTAGTCTGCCATAACATATGGGATTTTGCTGGGATTTCGGTGGGAATTTGCTGGGATTTCGGTTTTGGCTGCGTTGGTTGACAGGAGAAAAAATTTGCTGTAAGTATGTTGGAAAGAAAATAAATCAAGCTAAATCACTATTCTTCAACATGGATTCATATACGCAAATGCAAGTTTACTTTATCTTTACAAGTCTTACTTCACAAGGAGTGTGCAAGCATGTGGCCTTTATGGGGTTACTTGCTACCAAAGCTATCAATGCTATTTAAGTGTTTGGAAATCCTTCCTTTCTTTCTTAGTGGATGAGAACTCAAATGTGTCTATAGGTATTCTTTCCTTTTTACTGGATGGGGAAGATTAGGTGCACCTATAGGCATTGTTTCCTTCTTACTAGAGGGGAGATTAGGTGCACTTCTAGGTGTTCCTCTTAATTCCTAATTCAACTTTTGACAACGGACTCAATTTTATGCTTACCACTTTTTTTCTTTATTTGGTTTCTAATAGATATAAATAACAATTTCTACATTGAATATAATATCTTGATCATGAGTGTAGGTAATGGTTTGAGTAGGTTGTGATTTGTACATTATATAATTGCTAGTTGTGATGGAGATCCATGAATGATGGTTTCCAATATGTGGAGGTCTTTCTTTGTCCTGCTAATTCCTTGTTACCCAAGTCTTTAAGGACCATTTTTGTAGATAGGTGATTGATATAAAAGGGCTTTAATTGATGAAAACCTTTCCCATTCCTCTATATTTGCAAAGATTTTTGTTGGAGAGCATTGAACTCTCCTTCATTTCATAACGTTTGCTTGGAAATTATGCTCTTTAACTTGTTCATACCTGGGAGGGTGACATAATTCCCTAGTAAGCTAGTTCCCCTTTTGGATGAGTTTCCACTGGGTGGGTCTATGAAAGGTCATCGTCCATTCCCTCCATACTTACCACTTTCCATCATTATTCCTCTCATCTTCCCCTACCTTGGTTCGAGAATTGGGTTTGCCATGCTAGGAAGGGTTGTACCTTTCCTTGTGGGAAGAAGGGGTTAAAGGCCCAGAGGGTAAAAGTAGCTGGCAAGAGTTAAAAGAGAAAATAAAACCTTTGAAATGCTTCGCCCAGGGATTCCCAAGAAAACAACAAAGGATTCTCAGTAAGAAAAGGGGACTTGTAAGATAAAAAGAAAACTCAAGTTACTAGTTGGTGGATGGGAGATCTCATCATGAGTCAGCCTATTAGGTCCATGGGCATGTAGCGGTATGACACTACCATCTATCTGGTCACCAAACCAAGGTAGTGTCTCTTGGTGGGATAGCCAAGAGAAAGGGGGTCTCATGACAAGCCAACCTTCTCATTTCTGTGAAATGCTTGTGGGTAACACTGTCACCTCTGGTCACCACGCCAAGACAATGTCCCCCAATTTTTCCCTTGAAAAGAAAAAGGCCAAAAAGCAATAAGACTAAGAATAAAAGGAATTGAATGGGCTAGGAAACAATGGTGTCCATGATAAGGTGCAACTCACCCTCTATAGAGGCACCCACAGACAAGACCTATGTTTCCCTTTTATCACTGCACCCTTTGCCCAAACACTTCCTCTACACCATTTCACACACTTACATGACCTATATTGGCTCTCACATGGGAAACACCCCAAACTTAAGGAGGATTATCCAAATAGGACATCCTGAGACCCTCTCCAAACCTGACTTGTTAGACTGCATAACATCTTTGAGCATTTGTCTAGGTAAAGGGGGGTTTGATGCACATGTTTGGGTAATTTGATTGTTGCATGTGATTGACATTGTTATGATACCTGTGAATTATGAACCCATGGAGGGTGTACTTGTTGTTGATGCAGGACTTTTCCAGGTGGACAGGTACATATGGGGGAATGATTAGGTACGACCTCCATGGGGCCGAAATCCCAACTGATTGATGTTGTAACCCCACCAGGGGGAAAAGGGAAACCACAGGCTTTCACCAGGAAGAAAGAAGGACGTTGCACCAAGGACACTCTGACAGAACTAGACCTAGCGAGGTCTTGCCTTTCCTCTTGGACATTGACCCTTGGAGGCCCATGGCGTCATCATTTTGACCCTATACGTCATCCAATCAGGGTTTGCATTTATGAGGACGGTTGTGTGCTAGTTGGCACATGTGGCAACATTTGGGGCCTTTGGAGGCCAAACATTTTTCATCTGAGGCCTAGCGTTCCACCCTAGGGGGGGTAATGTCACCCTAGAAGGGCATGACGTCACCCTTGTATTTGATTTTAGGGTTTAATTAATGACATTTATGTAAAAACTACATTTTAATGTAATTTGGCCATGTCGGCCTTTTGATGACCTAATTTTAATTAAAGGTCATAAGTATTGTATAAATAAGGGAGAAAAAATCTTTTTTTTTCATGATTCATTCATCACACAAGTGGGAGGTTTGAAATTTGTGCCCTTTTCAAGGGTTTTGGTTGAAATTTTAGGCGCACTTCTTGGAGGAGGTTTTTTTTGGTGTTTCTTCGCTATTTTGATGGTGGAGGATCTTCAACTAGGGTTTAAGCTTGATTATTCTTGGTGAAGTAAGTAGAAAATCTGCATTTCTTTATTGTGAATGAATGCTTATGGTGAATTTTACTTTTTCATGTCAAATATTATGAAATTGCTTGCTTGAAACCCTAGGAGAAAGGCATAATTTATTATCCTTTTCTCTATAATTTTCTACTTGTTTAAATGTCTCCAGGAGATCCATATCTATAAGTAGATGTTAGAGCCCTACCATTGTAGCACTCTAGTAACCCTACTTCATTGCCTATTGCATATTTTATTTCAAATTGTCTAAGGAAAAGAGAAATTTCTATAACCTAAGTTTCCTTACTTTCTAGCAATTACCTCTAGGGCTTGGATGTTTGAGGCCTTGGGTTACCAACACCTCTCTCATCTTCTCCATCTCCTTTGACTAAGTATTATCATTTCTATTTTCATCTAAGAGTTTTTTCTATTATCATTGACTCCATTACCCTAAAAGGCACTATTCTACTCACTACAAGTGATTGATTGATCAAACAACTTCCAAACCATCTTCCTTGGAGCATTTACTAACTTATACTAACCCTAGATTATCCAAATTCCCTAACTAACTTTCTTTTGATGCAAAATATTTCTACAGCCATCTAACAACAAAAACTTGACCCTAAAAGTGACATGTTATGCTAGCTAGAAATTTCTAAAACTGCTTGTGACTATCTAATATCAATTTGCCTAGTTAAAGCTATTATTTCAAGTCTTTTCTCAAGCATTTTGAAGCAAAATTATTGTGGTTGTTACAAATTTATCATTGTTGTTATAAAATGTTATACTGCTGCAATTTTATATCAGCTAGTATATTTTCTAAGAGTTCATTGTCTTATGAATCATTAATATCATTTTGGTACTTGGAAAGTGCCATTTTTTCTCTTTGTTGTCTTGTTCTGGGCAGGTACACAATATTACTCTTTTTCTTCATCTCTAATAAGACTCAAAGAACCTTTTGACTTGAGTGACCTGTGAGAGGGGAGAGACTTCCTTGTATTATTTTCCTTATCCTTCTCAAACCCTTAGGTCACTGGGGACATCTCCCCTGGGGTACCGTTACATATTCCTAAATAGAAAGGGGTTTCCTATTAAGGTGACAGTGATAGGTCACTCCTAGTTACACTAATTTTGTATCCACCTATCTTGGGATTTGGGAAAGTACAAATTGTGCGATAATAGGCCGAACCGAAAGGGAGAAAAATCATATTAGAACAATCATCGGAGGTTGAAAAGTCCCCGGGGTTTGTACATAACCTCGGTTCAAGGTCGCAATTACATGACGTGGGCGTGATATTATTTGGGGGTGAATTATATTGCTAGTGCAATCGACCAAACTGCGTGGAGGTGAATGGGAGGTGCATAGAGGCGAATGGTTAACAAGCAAGCTAACCAAAGAGGTGCACACTATGGAATAAGAGTATTAGGGTTTACACATATTGCATGACAAGAAACCCAAGTGTGTACAGTCGATAGGAATCGATGAGTGAATCAACAGATGGACAATTAGGGGTCGAGAGGTGTTTTATGCAAGGAAGGATGGAAGAAAATGCTCAGGGAAATTATGGAGTTAACCTGTTGCTGTGATACCAATGTTAGGCCAGGTATTAGGTAGAAAACATAACTCCACAATGATGTGTATTGCATTAAGATTAAAGGTGAATAAATACAAACAAAATGATTGTTGGTCTTCTATAATGGCTTTATATCACCTACTACTCTTCATATTTACAATATTAATGATGTGTATTGCATTAAGATAAAAGGTGAATAAATACAAAGAAAATTATTATTGGTCTTCCATAATCGAATAATCGGATATCTTTCTATCACCTACTACTCTTAATATTATAGTAAAGCAATCCCAAAGATTACATATCTAATGGTTCCAATTATATTGAATAAATTATTGAAATGGAATTACCTACGGTGTTAGTCATCTGTTATGGGTTCAATGGTTAAATTTTGTGTAATGGTTTGATACAACAAAACCATCCCTTGTTGTCCTTCTTCTCTCCTTGTCCTCCCTTGTTGATGCATCCCCTGTATAATAGAATACCCATGCATTCCCATACGAAAGTATAAGGGGATCACTTGTACAATCATGATTTCAGGGCACACAACTAACAGAGATGTGTTGAGCATCACAAGTCTTACAGTAGTTGGTAACTTGGAGATACAACCCGGGGTGCCCGTGCCCCAAGGGGGATGTCTCCAAATGAAGGGTACTCAGTTTGCATGAGTGCTTTCCATGCACCCACCTCGAGGGATTACAAATACAAAAGAAGAAAAAAGTCACAAATAAGATGAAGATATTACTCTTGCCAAATTCTATTGTTGTTGGTTGCGTTGGTCAGAGAAGAACAAATTGCTATTGCTATTGTTGTTTTAGACTTCTATGTATGAACTATGTATACCGTTTATGAAACGTCCAAATTCTAAAACAACATTAACATTACGAAGATGAACTGTGAAAACCTGCACACTCCAAATCATTATTTCTTTTGTTGTACGCTCGGTTTATATAAGAAAACATAAACATAGATTGATGGATAGACGACTAGTCTACCATAACATATGGGATTTTGTTGGGATTTCGGTGGGAATTTGTTGGGATTTTGGTTTTGGCTGCGTCGGTTGACATGAGAATCATTTGCTATAAGTATGTTGGGAAGAAAAGAAATCAAGCTAAATCACTATTCTTCAACATGGATTCATGTACACAAATGCAAGTTTACTTTATCTTTACAAGTCTTACTTCACAAGGAGTGTGTAATCTACGTGAATGAGCATGTGGCCTTTATGGGGTTACTTTCTACCAAAGCTATGAATGTTATTTAAGTGTTTGGAAATCCTTCCTTTCCTTCTTAGTGGATGAGAAGTCAAGTGCACCTATAGGAATTGTTTCCTTCTTACTTGGAGGGGAGATTAGGTGCACTTCTAGGCGTTCCTCCTAATTCCTAATTCAACTTTGGACAATGAACTCAATTTTATGCCTACCATTTTTCTTCTTTATTTGGTTTCTAATTTAGATCTAGATAACAATTTCTACATAGAGAACAATTTCTACGTGGAATATAATATCTTGATCATGAGAGTAGGTAATGGTTTGAATGGGTTGTGATTTGTACACAATATAATTGCTAGTTGTGATGTAGATCCATGCATGAATGATGGTTTCCAATATGTGGAGGTATTTCTTTGTCCTGCTAGTTCCTTGTTACCAATTCATTAAATACCATTTTTATAGATAGGTGATTGATATAAAAGGGTAAAATTATCATGAGATGATGGCATGATAACAATACTATTTTTTTATAGGATGAAATAGTTAGTAAGAGAAATAAGAATGGGTGGTGATTTGACACAATGTAAAGTTTAAGATGATAAAAAAGTGGGTGTGTTTAATAATGTCAAGGTTTTCAAAGATGGCTCTCTCTTAGCTTTTATTTTCCTTTCTCTTATTTATTCCAATGATAATTAGTTTGAGGATATGAAAAAATTGATTCCATTTTTTTTTGGATTTATGTTTTCCATAGCCCTTCTAGTTGGTAAATTTTTCATGATGGTAAAAATAGTTGTCTTTTATAATCCCCTCGAGGGATTACAAAGGCAAAAGAAGAAAAAATTCACAAAGAAGATGAAGATATTACTCTTGCCAAATGCCATTGTCACTAAAGAACAAATTGCTATTGATATTGTTGTTTTAGACTTCTGTGTATAAATTGTGTATACCGTTTATGAAATGTCCAAAGTCTAAAACAAAACTAACATTACGAAGACGAACTGTGAAAACATGCATGCTCCAAATCGTTATTTCTTTTGTTGTACACCTGACTTATATAAGAAAAGAGAAATACAGATTGATGGATAGACGACTAGTCTGCCATAACATATGGGATTTTGCTGGGCTTTCGGCGGGAATTTATTAGGATTTGTTGGTTGACAGAAGAATGATTTTCTATAAGTATGTTTGGAAGAAAATAAATCAAGCTAAATCACTATTCTTCAACATGGATTCATGTACACAAACACAAGTTTACTTTATCTTTACAAGTCTTACTTCACAAGGAGTGTGCAATCTACATGAATGAGCATGTGGCCTTTATGGGGTTACTTGCTACCAAAGCTATGAATGCTATTTAAGTGTTTGGAAATCCTTCCTTTCCTTCTTAGTGGATGAGAACTCAAATGCACCTATAGGCATTGTTTCCTTATTACTGGAGGGGGAATAGTAGGTACACCTATATACATTGTTTCCTTCTTACTAGAGGGGAGATTAGGTGCACCTCTCGGCGTTCTTCTTAATTCCTAATTCAACCTTGGACAATGGACTCGATTTTATACCTAGAACTTTTCTTCTTTATTTGGTTTCCTTTTTAGTGGATGAGAACTCAAATGCATTTATTGGCATTGTTTCCTTCTTATTGGAGGGGAGATTAGGTGCACCTCTCGACGTTCTTCTTAATTCCTAATTCAACCTTGGACAATGGACTCAATTTTATGCCTACAAGTTTTCTTCTTTATTTGCTTTCCTTCTTAGTGGATGAGAACTCAAATGCACCTATTGGCATTGTTTCCTTCTTACTGAAAGGGAGATTAGGTGCACCTCTCAGTTTTATTCTTAATTCCTAATTCAACTTTGGACAATGGACTCAATTTTATGCCTACCACTTTTCTTCTTTATTTGGTTTCTAATAGTTCTAGATAACAATTTCTACATTGAATATAATATCTTGATCATGAGAGTAGGTAATGGTTTGAATGGGTTGTGATTTGTACATCATATAATTGCTAGTTGTGATGGAGATCAATGATGATTTCCAATATGTGAAGGTCTTTCTTTATGTGTTGATTCCTCATTACTTAAGTCTTTAAAGACCATTTTTGTAGGTAGGTGATTGATATAAAAGGGTAAAAATATCATGAGATGATGGCATGATAACTCTATTATTTGTTTATTGGATGAAATAGTTAGTAAGAGAAATAAGAATGGGTGGTCATTTGACACAAAGTAAAGTTTAAGACGATAAAAAAGTGGATGTATTTAATAATGTCAAGGTTCTCTCTTAACTTTTCTTTTCCTTCCTCTTATTTATTCCAATGACAATTAGTTTGAGGATATGAAAAAATTGATTCCATTTTTTTTTTGGATTTATGTTTTCCATAGCCCTTCTAGTTGTTGGTAAATTTTTCATGATGGTTATTCACATTCACTTATCAAAAAATCTTTTTGTCAGTGGAAATCTAGGGCTTCAATTGATGAAAACCTTTCCCATTCCTCTATATTTGAAAATATTTTTGTTGGTCATTTTCCAGGGTTTGAATTGATAGAAGCCTAGGAAGGTCAAGCTAAAACATAATACAACCATGGCCACTCTTTTGTTGAAAATAAGATGTTGCATCCTCCTCCATCCTTTTATAAGTTTTATGTCACAAATTCTATAACAAAATATTTATGTCTCAAGCTATGAAAATCAAAATCCACTGATTGATTATGTCAATTTAAGACCCCTTTTTGCAACCTTTTCATGTTTTTCCTTGTGTTCTGTTGAACTTAACCAACCTATTCAACGCCATGGTGTTGCAATATTTAGATATGTTTTTCATAATGAATGCAACAAATTTATATTTGATGTGTGTCTCACTTTTATTCCAGCATGAAGTCCTAGTCCTAAATACAACATAACAAGGAACACAGTGCAACATAGTCCTTGCCACACAAATCTAAGAAATGTGGAAAGAAGGCACCATCGAAAGAAGAAAATGTCGTAGGATCCTATGAGGTTTGTACCAAAAACCAAAATGTTCATATTTTTCTAACATATGCCAAATCTAGTAGAGATTTCAAACATGTAAACACCTATTTTCTAGATGATTTGGCCATTAAGGCAATGATTAAGAGATAAAATATGGTAGTAAATCGACCTTCCTTGACAACCATTGAGGATGCAAAATCATATTAGTGATAATAAGGTCAAAGATACAAAATCCCTAGAAGATGATATGCAAATTATATTTTTAGTAAGATTGCAACTATGAAGGACACACAAAACCATCGATAGTTATAAAAAACACATTATTCCATCATTCAAACATCATAGTAAACAACAAGAATGCTAGAAAATTACGAGAAGACTTGTACCAATAAAATTACTAAGTAATACACATCTCTTTCAGGTAATACATATAAGAACAATATTTCCATGCAATAAGGTTGTATGGAATGCATTATCATTGAATAACGACCCTTGTATCAAATACCAAAAATCCCAACAAGTACCCATTTTAAAATATAGCATCAAAATTCATACAAATAATTTTGTTTTCAAATACTTTTTGTGTTCCACCAAGAAAAGTTCCAGGTGGAAAATATGTGTTTGGGTTTGTAATGATAACTGACATAGATCTGTATTGACTCTAAATCTATCGTGTGTTGAGAGGGATCAAATCCATTGATGTTAAAACCTTTTTTGTAGTGAAAAAACATGAAGATCTGTTTGCTCGTTGAGGGATTTGATACCCCTCGATGCATGATAGATCCATAGTTAAGATATACGTGGGTTGTAGTTTATTTTTTTGAAGGAAATCCTCGCGAAAAAACCTCCAAGTACTTTCCCATGATCCATTGTAATGAACCTACCTACTACTGTCACGATTTTTCCTTATTGTTGTAGCAATTTGTGTGTATTTGTGGGTGATAACTTTGATCAAACACTTTGGCAGTAGCTTCTATTTCACTATAGGAAATCCATGTTTACTATTTTTATGATTGTTGGTTGTGTTTCTTATGTATTTGGAGTGAAATAATTGATTTTAATATACCAAACAAAGTTGAATTTGGAACAATATACTTGATGACGAGAAAACAAATAAATAATAACTAATATAAACAATTGTAATAGAAAAAATGATGGCACCTTTTCCTTTATTTACTATTATCAGGTTTCAGTAAATGGATCCCAATATGGAGAAGTACTAGTTAAATCACAGTAAATGGATCTGAATCATAGTAGTTGAATCTACAGTAAATGGATTTGAATCACAGTTCAGACCTGAAGTACTAGTTGTGAATGGTACAATCTGGAGAAGCAATGGTGGTAGTGTTTTTTTCCCAATAAATGGCTAACCAAAGCAACCACTAACTTCCCACAAATACCTCGATCCAACACTAGAAAACTCAGTCAAATAAGAAATGATGTGTCCAACCAAGGAAATCAGCCACAACATGTAAAGATTCGGCCCTCCACAGAATATACGGTCGCCCAAGAAGAACTTGGCCCCTCTGTAAGCAAAATCGGCCTTCAACTGAAGAAATCAACCCCAATTCAAGGAAACTCACCCCTCTCAAAACCAACTCATCCAAGCAAGAGAAAAATCATCCCCAATGAGAGATACGACCCAATGATAGGAAATGTGCCCCCCACACAAATAAAACTCAACCACAAAACTAGAAACTAAACCGCCAAGATGAGAAAATCAGCAAAAATGAAGCACGATGAAATATTTGTATGATATCTCCTCTATGATCAGCTAGGGTGCATAGTTTCACCACTGAACCCAATCTTCTTCCCTAGGGATTTTCATCCTCAGAGCGAAAGCTACAATAGCTCTCTGAAATTCATTTTTAGAAAATAACAATGCGTTATGAGAGAGGACACCCTCATTCCTCTTTTATTTCCTCGTTCACCCTTTTTCTGACCCTTTTACCCTTTTAATAAATTAAAGTGACTTTGTAAGCTCAAATTCACTTAAAAAACATTTCCACTTAATTAATTAATGCCAGTTTTAAAAAGTTTACATTTTTTTCCCCGATGACATCAAATAACTAATTAATCCCCTTTTCTGCCACTGACTATAGCCTATGAGAATCACTTAGGCTATTACGTAAATCTCCTAGAGTGATCATTTGGAAAGGGACATTACAGTCCTCCCTTTCAAAGATTTATTGTCCTCAAGCAACTTCAAGTTAGGATGTTGTAAGATCTAATCACCTTCCGATGTGGCATCCTCTACTAGTGAATCTGTCCACCTAATGAGGTATTCTTCAATCACCCTGTTATGCAATTTCCCACAGGGTCTTCACTCAATGAACCTATGGCATAGTGCCTACATTCTTGGGGTAGTAAAGAATACCCTTAATTTCACTAGATATTCATAAATACCTCTCAAAATCCTCTTTTTCAACCCCCCTGCCAATACATATTTCCAATAAAGAAAACCCTATTTTAACTAGATATCCCTTTTTATACCCCCTAATACCTATAAACCCTTTGAGACCCCACACTCCTCCCCCAATACATATAATATATTGACCTTATTTTTCACAATTAAAAAACCTCATTTATGAATGAACATGATAAAATATTGATTAACATGATGAAGCCCCCATGGCAATTTCCTCTCCTAGACCTCTAGAACCTCCTCAAGGATCAACACTAACTTCCCCTCCTCATACAATTGGGGTAACTATTCCAAATAAGGGACATGTTGTCCCAATGCCTTCTTGATGCATGAAACATGAAACACATTGTGGATCTTACTTCCTTCCGACAACTCAAGCTCATTATCTACCTCACCAACTCTCTGAATCACCCCATAGGGGCCATAAAAACATGGATTTATATTTTCTACACCACTTTTATTCAACGAAGACTATCTATAGGGATGTAATCTCAAAAATACCAAGTCTCCCACCTCAAAAGTGCACTCAACCTTGTGCTTGTCTACATAGATATTTCGTTGATTCTGTGCCATCTATAAATTATCCATGAGAGTCTTGAGGATATATTGACTCTCTTGAATCTATTCATTGGCTTTGGGGGCCCTTTTATTGATCCAAAAATCCTTAGACACCACTTATTTATTTACTTATATACATGCAATATATAACTTGATCTAGAATAATTTACTGATTGTATTGGGGTGGTTTGCAAATTTCCGATGATGTGATTTTCACCCAAAAAACTCATAAACTGAAGATTATCTTTCTTGAAGATAATTAGATGACATAATAGAAAACAAAAGAACTCAAATTAGATACTTTTGTTTCATCTTTAAGTTCCATTCAATCTAATGAAAATTGTCTTCTCCATCTCAAGTATAACAAATACATGTAAATTGACTCACATATGCCAATTAAATGGAC
Source organism: Picea sitchensis (assembly GCA_010110895.2). Classification (NCBI taxonomy): domain Eukaryota; kingdom Viridiplantae; phylum Streptophyta; class Pinopsida; order Pinales; family Pinaceae; genus Picea; species Picea sitchensis. Next base: position 27,297 of record SNQJ01S0123711.1, read on the forward strand.
GCTCTTAAATTCCATTACTAAAAACAAGAAAATAAATTCACCATTGAAATATTTGCGAAATTCTAAGAATTTTGACTATAAAGTTGACCAATTTCCAAACTAGCTCAATTTCATGATTTTTGGCATGCAAAACAATGCATTAAATGCCCATTAATGAAAACTTGAGAAATTTATTTTAAAGATGACCTCAAATAAAAACAAAACATACCTCATATTCACTATCCTTGTGAAAAATCATGCATATTTAATATAAAACACTTGAAATTCTGTCAAGGTACTATTTGGCATGCTTTACGGTGCAACACTAATTTGGCTTGAACTTTCATGTACTTCCGTACAGTCTCAGGATCCATGACCTATCTTGGGATCCATGCACCTCAAAATATGTGCATAGGGATGTGTTCCATTGCATTGGAATTCATGCCCAATATATAGGGAAGCCTCCAAAACCACATCCTGAATTAGTTGCAACTTATTTACTTATTTTAGCAGAATCTTGCTAAATATGGGTTGTTGGCAGATTGGTTAAGATCTTCTGCTATTCTAGAAGAGGTTTTGGGTTCAAATCGCATGCATATTCATTCGTTTATTTTTTATTTTTTATATAAATAGTATATATTGCAAATTATATACTATATATAGTTTGCATGTGGTATAACTCCCGTACAATACAAGGTTAAGCTACTCGCAGACTTAAGGTTCAGGTTGTGTGGTGTAGTATAGGACCAAAGGATGGGGGCTAGCCCTTGACCCCTTTTCCCCTCCAAACAAACCTTAAAATTAATTTAAATAAAATGTGAATTGTTATATGGTTAACTGCTATATGGTGGTGCATTGGTAGTGGGGTTTTGTTAAGGCATGAAGGTTATGGAGGTCATGGGGTCGAACCCTATTGACTCCAAAATTTTACAATAGATTAACCATATAGGCCAATGGGAAGTTTCCACATGACAAATTCTCATTGGATACCTAAGGCAACGTGTTAAAACACCATTGAATCACTTAGATTCCACTTGAAAACTAGTGATTGAACCAGTTGGGAAACCCAACACACGATTGAACCACTTACATGCCACTTGACAACCCGAAATTGAACCGCCTGTGTTTCCCATTCAACTGTACGATCAGTCCATGTGGAACCTTGTGGTGTGGCCAAGTCACCTGTACGGTCATGCCACATGTCAATGTACGAACATGACACATGTCGTTTTTACCCCTTTGACTTTAGACTTTGACCTTCGTTGACTTGAAATTTGATTTCCCATAAATTTTTCATACGAGATTCATTCAACTTGTCATTTGCATAATTGAAAAGATGATGATGAGCTCTACGCAATGATTTTATTTTCGAGAAAATTTGATCTGGTTAAATATTGAGAATTTATGGACCCCCTGGGACCTCTGTGAGTGTTTCGGATCCTCCTGGACCTATGTGAGCATTCCTTAGATCCTCCCAAATCAACTATCCCCAAATTCCAAACCAAAAAATGAAGGAGAATGATAGCCATACAATGCTCAAAATGGATTCATACCAATGGACATGTGATACATGGTATTATAGCAATGTTCTCCCAATTGCAACCACTCATTCCATGATATATGATACCTGGACACACAATTACGTAAATACCCCTCGAGCCACTTGTTCACGATCTCTATTTGACCATCTGTATGGGGGAGATAACTAGTGTTGGGAGTTAACTCTGTGCTAGCCAACTTGAACAACTCCTACCAAAAAGAACTGAGGAATCTGCTAACCCTGTCATTGATAATGTACTTTGACAACCCATGGATTCTAAATACCTCCATAAAGATAAAATATTCTATTTGTTATGCCTTGTACTCCGAGGGAATGGAAAAAAAGTGTGTGAACTTGGTCAACCGATCAACAACCACATGTATGAAATCTTTTCCCTATACCTTTGGTAGACATGTGATGAAATCCATTGACACGCTTTCCCACTTCTACTCTATAATGGGTAATGGTTGTAATAACCTCATTGGATGAGTCTACTTTGACTTGTTTTGTTGACAATTTATACACTCCCTAACACATCTCAATACATCATCTTTGAGTCCCTTCCAGGTGAACCTCTCCCTGATTTTCCTGTAAGTTTTAAAGTACCCAAGATGTCCTACTAGAGGTGCATCATGCATAGCCTTCATAATATTCTCCTTCAATGTAGACTCAAGGAATAAGTATATGCGGTCCTTGTAGTATATGATGTCATCCACCACTATGTTCCTATCATCCTATATTTTTTGATCCATCAACTCACAAGCAAATTTATTCTTGGAATACTCTACAAAGAGATGAGATTTTCAGTCAGCTAAAATATCTACAAGTGAACATATCTCAGGATTCATGGAGAGAGCATCAACAACTGCATTTTTATTCCCTTTCATATACTCAATTTCAAAGTCATATGCCTACAAATTGTTGACCCACCTATGCTACCTCTCATTTAAGTCCTTTTGTCCAAAGAAGTGTCTCAACTTGTTGTGGTCAGTCTTAACCACAAATTTTCACCTACCAAGTATTGTATGAATTTTTCCAAAGCATGCATGATGGCAAGAATTTCCTTGTTGTACATGGAATAGAGTCTCTCTGAATCTATGAGTTTCTCTCTCTCATATGCTATCATATTCCCATTCTACATCATAACTTCTTCTGATCCAAGAGGATCTCAGTGTCCACCCACCTTTTCCAATTGGCTCAAAATAGGTTTTTTCCAACTTACTATTTTTAGTAGTTTTTCGGCTCCTCAACTTCCAAGGCCATTTTGAGGGCCTAAACAATGCTTTTTCATGACCAGGTACCTCAATTATAGCTGAAGAATTTGATTGATCCCCCTAAATGAATCTCCTCTTCAATACATTTCCAACGAGCTATTGTGCGCCCTAAAAATAGATCATATGCAAAAGTTATGACCCCGGGAAGTTTATGTACTAACTTACCCCAATGGGGCCCACATGAGTTTTGGCGCTTCATCTCTTAGGGTTAGGTTTTTGGATGTCTAGGGTTTTGGCATTTATGTTTATTTTAAAAATGCCTTCAGAGCCTCCTTGTACTCATCTTCTTGTGAATGAGCGTAACCGTCACATCTCTTCTCAAAGATAAGTTTCCACCATTCTAGCAAGCTTGGTTTAAGTCTGAATTTTACAGTTTTCAACATATTTCTTAATTAATAGAAACCAAGTTTTAATGTATCTTCGTTATTGTCCACTCTGCCTCTGTGTTAATATTATAAATTTGTGGTTTCATTTCATTCTGCTCATAAATCTGGATCATTGTTATCAGAGCGGTTTGTTCCTTGTCATTTTTTTTAATGCATGTCCCCGACGCGGTCACGGTATAGAGAGTTGGGTCTCAAGATTGTTTATCTTGAGGAAAAATACTCTCACATGCCAAAGAAACTATAAATGGTGGGAAAAAATAAAGACGGTGGGATAGGAGATCCTTTCAAAATGTTGTTAAAGGAAACCCTTGAGCGATAGAGGAACGAGATGATGGACAACCTTGAACAAATCCTTCGACAACTGTTGACAAGCAACACATCCACCTCAAGCGGAAGCATCACCCCCTTCAAGGTAAATATTAAATATGATATTTCTATATTTGAAGGTCAAATAGATGTTGATTACCTTTGCACTCCTCAAGACCATCCCCCATGTCAAAGATTGTTGGGTGACTTTTTGTGAGAAAAAGGAAATATAGGGATCCACATTATTTTCATTTTCACCCACTTTTGGTTCCTTCAGGGATGCTATTAAGGAACAATACTACCTTATTATATGTTATGATGAATTGTATACACGATGGACCACACTACGGCAAGAAAGAGACCAAACAATGCCAGAGTTCACTAATGTCTTCCATACCTTGCGCACCAAGTTGGGGATCAAAGATTCCGAGTGACATCTAGTGCTCATGTACCATGGTGGTCTGCATGGATACATCCAGGAAAAAATGGATTTTTTTGACATCTCATCCTTAGGCAAGAACTATCGATATCCCGTTAAAATTGAGCATAAGATGAAACAAAAGTAGCAATAGTTTGGGTCTGGGAACCCATCACAGTAGAAGAAGAGCAAGGAAAGGCCCAACCCACAAAAAAAGGACAGCCCACAAAAAAAGGACAGATAAAAGATGGGATACCTTAGGAAAACCAGTCCAAGCTACAAGAAAACAAGGATAATGGGAAGATGAAGAATGATACTGAGAAGTGGTGTGACTTTCATAAGAGCCCCTAGGATAACACTGTTGATTTCCGATCAAAGAAGTCATTGGTGGCTGAGGTAAAAGCCTCTGAATTAGATGTGGGTTCTGAATTTGAGTCAGAACCATAAAAGGGGAGACAGATCATTTATGCAAAACCCAATGTTACCGTTTCTACCACCAAGATCCATCCCGGTGAACCTGATGAGACATAGGAAGGAAAGTGCCTCTTTCGTTCACAAATGTTAGTTAAAGGAACTCCGTTGCACTTCATCGTCGAGAGCAATAGCTAGAAGAACCTTATCTCAGTAGAGGTCTTCAAGTGGATATCTTTGTCAACAACGCCACACTTACAACCCTACACCATTGGATGGTTCCGTCAAGGAAGTGAGCTTCACATCAGCCAACAGTGTCGATGACATCAAGCCATTCAAAGATGAGGTATTGTGTGATGTTTCTCCCCTTGAAGTTTGTGATGTTATTTTGTGCCAACCTTATTTATGGAAACTTCATGTTGTATATGAGTCTAAGCCTCACAGTTTTATTATTACTTTGAATAGGAAATTGTATAGGATACCAGAGGTTGTCCCACCTAGTGTTATTTCCTTGATCTTTGCCAAGCAATGTAGGAAGGTCATTTCTTAGACCGAGAAGTTTGTATTATTTGTGATTAACTCTCAAGGTGAGTGAAAGGTTGTAGCCACATCCATGGCCTTTGCATATGACCTCTCCACACAGCAGGAGAAAGAATATAAGATCATGGAAGAATACAAAGACATCTTCTCATCACCTACTGGGGTACCTATGCACTGTCAGGTCAAGCATCCCATCGATCTGACCCCCGATGCACTGCTACCCAATGGGCTAGTATATCGTCACTCTCTACTAGAATATGAGGAGATCAAGTGTCATATCCAAGAAATTCTCCACAAGGGGCACATTCGACCCAACTCATCACCTTGTGGAAGCCTAATCGTGTTGGTGTAGAAGAAAAATGTGACTTGGTGACTATGCATTGATTACTAGGCCCTAAATAAAATCATAGTCAGGAATCGGTACCTGATTCCTCGAATTGTTGATCTCCTTGATCATCTCAAGGGGGCCAAATACTTCAGTAACATTGATCTGAAGTTTGGATACCATCAGGTCCCAATAGAACTGAGAGATGTATGGAAACTGCCTTCAAATCAAAAGAAGGTATTTTTGAATGGACAGTCATGCCCTTTAGTTTGAAAAATTCCCCAATAAATTTCATGAGTATGATGGATTATATCTTTCGTAATTTCACTAATTATTTTGTGATGGTGTATATGGATGACATTCGCGTCTACAACAAGACTTGGGCAGAACACTTGCAACATATTCAACAGGTTCTGCACACTTTGCAACAACACAAGATATATGCCAATTTGGAAAAATGCTCCTTCGACATGGAAAGGGTCCAGTACCTTGGATACATTTCTAATGTGCATGTTGTGCATGTTTATCTAGCCAATATCCAAGTCATTCATGACTGGATAGCCCCAACCACACTCATTGTGCTTCAGATCTTCTTAGGCCTTACCAATTTCTATCGAAGGTTCGTGTTGGGATTCTCCCATATTGCATGGGCCCTTAGCCAAATAACCAGAGGTAGTGGTTAGGAAATATTTGTGTGGGGTTTTTCCCAACATAAATATCTCAAGGATATGAAGCAGCTCTTGTGCTATGCCCTAGTGCTTTCATCATCTTACCTAAAACAACCCTTTTAGATCGAGATATATGCTTCAGACTCTGTTGTGGGCGTAGTCATCACTCATCTTGGTCACACCATGGCCCATCCTAGTGAGACACTATCATATGCCATCCGTAAGTACCCTACTTACGAAAAAGAAATGTAATCCATTATGCACTCTTGTCGCTGATGGAGGCATTACATTATTGGGAAGGATAGAGTCATCCACACTAATCATAAGCTGCTGCAAGTCATGCAGACACAAGGGAAATTGAAGAATGACTGCCATCAGAAATGGTCCACATATTTGCAGTAGTTCCACCTCAAAATCAATTTTAAAATAGGAGGTACCAACCAATTCGTTGATTTCCTTAGCCGACCTCCAGTCGCGACACTCACCACAATTCTTGATTCTTATGGCCACAAGACCTTCGGATGGCCCCACCTCTATGAGACAGATCCTGACTTTGCCAACACCTACTAGATGTTGGGTGCAAACACAACTATCACCAATTTCCATTTTCAGGACGTGAGGTTGTGCCATCTGTGCCATGTATGCTTTCTATCAAGTGAGAAAGTGAAGCTTATTTGGGAATCCCACTATAGTTGGGTGGAATGATAGTTCGGAGAGGAAAATACAGTGGCAGTGTTGCAATGACATTTCTACTGGCCGAAACTTTGACATGATGTCAACAAGTATATCCGGTCCTGCACTACCTATGCTATTTCCAAACCAACCCTTAAGAAACAAGGCATGTACACTCCTCTACCTACTCCTGACAGGCCCTAGGAATCCATCTCAATGTACTACATGTCGATCCTTCTGTCCACCAAGCGGGGAAATGACTGTGTTTTTGTGGTTGTTGATTTCTTTTCCAAGATGGCGATTCTAGACGCCTACAAGAAGAGAATCACAATAGAGGCCACTGCCAAAATCTTCTTTGAACAAGTGTGGGTACACTTTTGGATCCCACAAACCATTATCTCAGATAAGGATAGTCGATTCCTCAACACATTATGTTCAAGCCTCTTGTCACTGCTAGACAAAAATCTCACCAAGTCCACTACCTTCCACCCCCAGACAGATGTCCAAACCTAGGTCGTCAACCGGATGATCGTGCACATATTGTGCATGTACAATTCCAAGAACCCCCAAACCTAGGATGAGATTCTTCCTTATGTTCAGCAGAACTACAATAGAGCCATACATAGCTCAATTGGCCACATCCCCTTTTAGGTGGGGTTGGGATTTCAATCATTGGGTCCCATAGATGTTGCATTACCCCTTGCGACAACCCAGGTAGACTCATCGCATGCTCCAAATGGAGTTGAAAAATCCACTTGGTTCATTGAGTGGATCTAGCACATCTGCTAACAGGTTCAGGATATTTTATAGAAGTCTAATGCCAAGTACAAGCAACACCATGATCAACACCGAGTGCGACACCAGTTTCAGGTGGGAGACAATGTTTGGTTGCACTTGCGGAAATAACGCCTTATAGGGCCTCATCGAAAGCTTTGTACACTCCTCTATGGAACCTACACCATCACCAATGTTGTGTGTGATAATGCTTTTGATCTCAACCTTTCCTCATTCCTTGGTTTTCACCCAGTATTCAATGTGGAGCTCCTTAGGCCTTATTTTCCACCATTATTGGACACCTTGGAGATAGCAGAAAAATTGAAACCAAAATATATCAACCTTGACTGCATGGAACATGAATCCACTAATCATATCATAGACACATATGTCAAGGGAACTCACCAGCAGAGAATCCAACTTTATCGGGTTGTCAAATAGGGCAACTTTTGCACCAAGGCAAGTGGCTCACCTGGGGCCAAATTCAGCAGAAATTTTCACATATGATGGGGGAACTCAATGAAATGGATACCATTTCTTCCTAATGGGGGAGGATTGATCCAGGAGGATATTGGTGGCCACCCACCTTTTCCAACTGGCTTAAAACAGGTTTTTTGGCAACTTACTATTTTTAGCAGTTTTTTGGTTTGTGAACTTTCGGGGCCATTTTGAGGGCTTAGATAACACTTTTTTAATATCATGAAACTCAATAATAGCTAAAGGCTCTGATTAATCCCCCTAAATGGATATCCTCATCAATACATTTCCAATGAGCTATCGTGTGCCCTAAATGGAGATCGTATGCAAAAGTTACGACCCCGAGAAGTGGATGTACTGACTTACACCAATGGGGCCCACATGACTTTTGGCACTTTATCTCCTAGGGTTAGGTTTTTGAATGTATAGGGTTTTGACATTCATGTTTATTGTAAAAATTCATTCGGAGCCTCATTGTACTCATCTTCTTGCGAATGAGTGTAGTTGTCACATCTCTTCTTAGAGATAAACTGCCACCATTCTAGAAAGCTTGTTTTCAGTCTGCATTTTACTGTTTTCAACATATTTCTTATTTGATAGAAACGAAGTTTTATTGTATCTATGTTATTGTTCATTGTGCCTCTATTTTAATGTTATAAATCTTTGGTTTCATTTCATTCTGCTCATAAATTCGGATTAGTGGTATCAAAGTAGTCTGCGTTGTTGTTTTTTTTAATGCATGTCCCCGATGTGGTTAGCGTATAGAGATTTGGGTCTCGAGATTGTTTCTCTTAAGGAAAAATTCTCTTGCACGGCCAAGAAACTGTTCATCGGGGGTGAAAATAAATATGATGGGACAAGAGATCCTTTCAAAATGTTGCTTGAGGAAGCCCTTGAGCAATAGAGGAATGAGATGATGGACAAATTTGTACAAATCCTTATGTTAGCACTAGAAGTTACACCTAGACTGTTGTATATGTAAGCCTAATACCCATCGGAATTGTGAATAATAATGTTTTAAAAGTGTGAAAAATGGGTGTGAAACTCAGTTTATGATGTCAATCACAAAACCCTCCATGAAATACACACCAACAAGCAAGGTTTTGAATAGGTTCAAATGAGTGTTTAGAGATATAAATGTAAGATAGAAGACTTAGCAAGAAAGGTGAAATATGTGTATCAAGTCACATCAAGTACTTATGGAACACATGGAACAAATCTCATTAAATATGAACTTCTTAATCAAAAAGATAAAACACTTTGATCAACTTGCATAAATTACCAACTAGAAATCATTTATTTTAATAAGAAAGCAAGCATCATGATGAATCCTTCACCAAAAACTAACACCAAAGTGAGATAGAATAGAAATGACAATAGGAAATAAATTTATTTTTCACTATTAAATATTCTTGAGTCTGGTACATACATCAGGAAACTCTGTTACATCTTGCAACTAAAGATAAAATCTTCTATGCTTAACCATTCGAACCCCCTATCAAGTTACAGTGCATGTTAAATAAAAAAACATCCAAAAACCTGTTTACAATTTGCCACCTAACTTCCTCATAGGATTTTATGCCTAACAAAGGCGTGGCACTAGGCGTACAACAAGAATGTAATTAGAATGTTATTTTCCAGGAAGATGTTGGAAATGTTTAAAACAACCCTTAACAACTTGATGATGTGGCCTTACTGCAGAAAACTCCTTGAGGAAAGTGGCCTTCTGATGTGCAACTAATATCCTAAATGCTTATTTGAGTTCAACCTAACACCCAACAATCCCTTTCATCTTCAAAATCTTCATTTATCCAAGTTTGAAGCACTTGTGCTGCAAATTGTCCTAAAACAACCAGTTTGTAGTGCCAGTGAGTCCACGCGCTGTGAAATTTCATATAGGTTCATGTTTACCTCCAAAAAGGATTCCAACCTTTAAAAATTGCACAAGAAGTGGGAAAAACCTTCCAGAAGCTGCTACAATCTCCTTTCAACATGAAGTAACCCTGGATAAATCATATGAAAATGTTGACATCATCTCAAGACCCAAAATCATCACTTCGGTTATAATTGTATGCAAAAAATTTAACCAGGACAAAAATGATGATGATGTGAAATAATATCCTATATTCATCTTTTCCTGTTACTCCTTCTAGTAGCCACCTTAGCCAACATATCTAGATTCCCTTTTGCTACTTTCTCTTTGAAGGGTTGTAACTCTGCTTTTAATTTCCTGATCACGACTTAGCAAGCTCTCTTCTGTTTATACACATTTTCTTATGAAGGGGTAAATACCTCTTAGCCATGTATTTTTCTTTATCAATATTATCCTCATATAGGTATAACATATCCTTTAGCTTGATTTGGGCCTCCAAATCCTCCTTCTTCGATTTGTGATTTTTAGTTCTTACATCCTTAATTTGCCTCCTGAGTCTTTTGAAAGTAGGATTAATTTCATGAGGAGGATTGTTGATATCAATAATATCTATGGGATCTTGGAAGGCTGAGCTTTGTCCTTTTACTGAGTTGAGGCTTCTGCTACACTATCTTCCACAGGAACATATTGTTTAGTTGTTGATCTGGTGAAAGGTCTTCTAAATTTGACTGCTTTTGCAGCAACAGGTAGGGAAAAGATAAAAAAAATTCCCTTCAAACTCCTTTCTTTGCTTGATGATATATCCATAGGTGTAGGTTCTGCCATAGGAGAAATTTCTCTGTCAGGAGGTTGTGGTATACCAACTTCAAATGTTTTATCAGTAACCTTAAATAATTTATCACTCCTAGCCATCTTCCTCTTCTTTCTTGAATCTGAATGCATAATCTTCTCAATAGGGGTAGGTGTTTGTATTTTGGACTGTGGTGTGTGAGCAATATCTAGATGAAAACTTGATGCAACTAGGAAAGTCTCCCAGTTAGTGTTAGTCTTCTTCAACTCTTCCAGAAATAACATCTTGATTAAACTAGAGTGAAAAAAACTGGTATCCACTTGCTTGGACTTAGCCTGGACCCTATCTGACATCTTTCCAATACTCCTGAAAAGATAAAAGGGGAGGTTCATGGACTCTTTCCCAGTTAAGTGTAGTATTAATCTGATATAGTATTGATATACCATATTGAACCTTCCTTCACACATGAAGTACCTTTGAATGACCCTGAGCATCTTGTCAAAATACTCTAGCATGTGACTTCTTGACACTCCTTTGGATAGTTTGTCTCCTTGATATTCAGGTTTTAGGAATTCCTTGGAGAATGAAGAGTTCAAAGACATGGATTTAAACCACTAGTCACCATAATCAGGTATCTTTGTGGCTACAAAAATAGTTTTATCAGAGACTTCAAACCCCAAAACCCCCACCTTAGTCTTTGTCCCACTGAAGTTGAGTGCAAACAACTTAGCTACTTCAGGATGCCCTATTTGCATTTTCTCACAAAAATTCAGAAAACCCACCATCTGGAAAGATTCCTTGAAAAATGGTTCAGAATGGATGAGTTGCATGTCATGTGGTTTAACTCTCACAATATATCCCCCTTTGTGTATATTATTGCCTTGTATATTATTGCCTTCTGTATATTATTTCCTTCTATTTCCACAAGACTTAAAACAGTCCTAATTGAAGTCATTTTTACAACAGGAGAAAATATTTCATCAAAATCTATACCTTTCTTTTGTGCAAACCCCTTTACAACAAGTCTAGCCTTGTACTGCTTTATTCCTCCATCTTCTTCCTTCAACTTGTAAACCCATTTATTTTGCAATGCTCTTTTTCCTGCAGGAAACTGAACC
>SNQJ01S0123711.1:38857-54511 GCA_010110895.2 Picea sitchensis
TTTTTGTCGAATGCAATAAACCCAAGTTTTTCTAGTTGCATCATCAATAAAAGTAACATAATAATGAGAGACACCAAGAGATGATACCTGAGATGGTCCCCATACATATGTATGCACAAGCTCTAACCTTTCATTCTTCTTTTATTTTCCGACTCTGAGAAATTTGACTCTCTTCTGTTTTCCATAAACACAATGCTCACAAAAGTCCAAATCAATTTGTTTAAGATCTGGAAACAATTTTTTTTTGTGAATTATATGCATTTCCTTCTCACTCATGTGTCCCAGCCTATGATGCCACAGTGCTATATCCACTCTTGTAGAAGCTAAAGAGATAGAAGAGTCAGTATTACCAGCACATAAATACAATGTACCTACCTTCTCTCCTTTTGCTATCACCAATGATCCTTTTATGACCTTCCATGTCTTATCTATAAATATGGATATACAACCTTCACTTGCCAACTACCCTGTTGAAATTAGATTTTTCCTTGAATCTGGAACATGTCTTACCTCTTTCAACAACCATTGGTATTGTGTTGCTTTATTTTTACCTTTCCCATTCCAACAATTTTTCATGGTGCATCATCACCCAAATGAACCTATCCAAAATCACCTTGAACATAATATAAAAAATGTTTCCTATGGGGTGTGGCATGAAATGAAGCCCCTGAATCTACTACCTAAGACTCAGAAATATTATCTACAGAAAGAATCAAGGCATCTTGTAACACATCACCTGTTACATTTGCTTCCCAATTTCTCTCCTGTTGTCCATCTCTTTGTTTCTTTGGAGCTCTACAGTCTTTCTTCAGATGTCCTTTCTTCCCACAATTCCAACACTCTATCTTTCCAAGTATGGATTTGGATCTTCCCTTCCTAGAATTCTCGTGGTTCCTTGAGCCCTTTCCTCTATCCTTTTGTCTTCCCATGTTCTCCATGTTCAATGCATTACATGATGTCTCACCTGTGATTTTCCTTCACATTTCCTCACTAAATATAACACCAACAACATCATCAAATTTTAAAGTATTTGAACCAGAGACAGAGTTACTTACAACCATGACCAAGCCGTTCCATATTTTTGGCAATGAACACAAGATTATAAGAGCCCTAACCTCATCATCAAAGTCCACTTTTACAGAACTTAGTTGATTAGTAACCATATTAAATTCATTTAAATGATCTGCAACAGACCCACCTTCTGACATCTTCATATTAAATAATCTCTTCATTAGAAATACCTTGTTGGACGCCAAGGTTTTTTTATACAGTTTAGCCAACGCGTCCATCAGATCCTTCGTTGTCTTTTCTTTCAAAATATTGAAATCCACCGACGCTACCAAGCTCAGTCGTATCATTCCTAGAGCCTTTCTATGAAGAATCTCCCATTCTTCATCCTTCATGGTCGTCAGCTTCTTTTCTACTCTGACCAATGGTAGGAATAGATCCTTCTGATATAAATAATCTTCGATCTGCATCTTCCATAACTAGTAGTTTTAGCCGTTAAATTTCTCGACCCTAAACTTTCCATGTTCCGAAATTGCTCCCACTCGAACTAGGAACCCTCTTTTACTGCGAGTTACCTTTGGCTCTGATACTAGTTGTTAGAAAAATAGGACCGTGGAGCAATAAAATAAAACAAACAAGGAAACAAAACACAGAAGATACATAATACAATAGAGACACAGATTTATGTGGTTCACCCAGTGTGGGCTACATCCACCAAAAATTGCCAGGTCCTTCCTTTATTATTATCCAACATATGAAGGGATGCAAGCTACAACAAACTTGTTGTAACTTCCTCTTCTTTCTCTCACAGTCTCTCGTCTCAGAATACAACATTCAGAATAATACAAAGCCGCAATACATTTCCCTCACAAAAGAGGGTTTCCTTCTAGGGAAAAAAACTCTAACATAATTTCTACTGTTAGATCTGCAACCTTATAATGAACGACCCCCTCGGATCCCACAGAGGGGGTACCCCCTCTGCACTCCCCCGGGTGGAAGAGTGTACATACTTATGGGGTGTAAAGTCTTCATGGGGTATAAACATGGCTGAAAAATACAAGATCTCTGAATCGGGAAGATAATCAGGCTCCACAACCAATAAGAACTAGAAAATGGGAGACAAATCATTGACATGGAACCTAGTGCCACTGTTACAACCACCAAGATCCAGCTTGTTGAACTTGATAAGACAAAGGAAGGTGAGCGCCTCTTTCATTCACAAATGTGGGTTAAAGGAACTCTTCTGCACTTCATCGTTGATATTCATAGCCAGAATAATTTCATCTTAGCAGAGGTCATCAAGTTTCCATGCCAACAATGCCGCACCTGCAGCCCTACACCATCGAATGGCTCTATCAAGGTAACAATATTCACGTCATCCAACAATGCCACCTGTCATATGGCATCAAGCCATTCAAAGATGAGGTATTGTGTGATGTTACTCCCCTTGAATTTTCTGAGGTTATTTTGGGCCAACCTTATTTATGGAAATGTCATGTTATATATGACTCTAGGCCTCATAGTGTTATTATTACTTTGAACAGGAAATTGTACAGGATACTCGAGGTTGTCCCACCTAGTGCTATTTCCTTGATCTCTACCAAGCAATGTAGGAAGGTCATTTATCAGACCGGGAAGTTTGTCTTCTTTGTGATTTTCTCTCAGAGTGAAAAAAAGGTTACAACCACATCCATGGCCTCTGCAACTGACCTCTCCATGCATTAGGAGCAAGTGGATAAGATCGTGGAAGAATACAATTATATCTTCTCATCACCTACTGGGGTACACAATGGGCCAGTCTATAACTGCTCTTTACTAGAAAATGAGGAGATTAAGTGTCAGATCCAATAAATTCTCCACAAGGGGCACATCCAACCCAACTCATCACCTTGTTGAAGCCCAATCATGTTGGTGTAGAAGAAATATGGGACTTGGCAACTCTACGTTGATTACTGGGATCTAAATAAAATTGCATCCAGGAACCGATACTTGATTCCCTGAATTGACGATCTCCTTTATCAACTCAAGGGGGCCAAATACTTTAGTAATATTGATTTGAAGTCTAGATACCATTAGGTCCCAATAGAACCAAAAAATGTATGGAAAATTGCCTTCAAGTCGAAAGAAGGCCTTTTTGAATGGCTAGTATTAGAAAAACAGGATCACGGAGCAATAAAATAAAATCAAATGTGGAAATAAAACAAAGAAGATACACAATACAATAGAGACAAAGATAGATGTGGTTCACTCAGTGTGGGTTATGTCCACTAGAGAAATTTCCAGGTCCTTCCTTTTTATTATCCAACAAATGAAGGGATACAACCTACAACACACCCACTGTAACTTCCTCTTCTTTCTCTCACAGTCTCTTCTCTCAGAATACAATATTCATAATGATGCATAGTTACAATACATTTCCCTCATAAAAGAGGTTTGTCTTTTAGGGAAACTAACCATAACATAACTTCTACTGTCAGATCTGTGACCTTATAATGAATGGTCCATATTTACTATGAAATTACAATATACATTTACAAGGCATTTTTTCGTTCAGGGGCTTCGCCCCCGAATCCCCACCAAGGGCCCACTTTCACCTGGACATTGAAAGAGGGGAAATCCCCCCCTGCAACACCCCCGTGTGGAGGGGTGTACAGTCTTCATGGGGTATAAACACAACTGAAAACAAATACCTATGAAACACGAAGATAATCAGGCTCCACAAACAATAGTTGATCATGCCCTTTGGTTTGTCAAATGCCCCAACAAATTTCATGAGGATTATCGATGATATCATGTGGCCTTTCACTAATCATTTTTTGGTGGTGTATCTAGATGACATCCTCATCTATGTAAATACTAGGGAAGAACACTTCCAACATATTCAATAGGTTTTGCACACTCTGTGACAACACAAGCTATATGCCAACTTGGAAAAATGATCCTTCATCATGGATAGGGTCCAATACCTCAGCTACATTGTTGATACGCATGATGTGCATGTTGATCTAAACAAGATCCAAGTCATCCATGACTGGCGAGCCCCAACCACATTCACTGAGCCTCATAGCTTCTTAGGCCTTGCCAATTTCTATTGAAGGTTCGTGTTGGGATTCTACCATATTGCATGGGCACTCAGCAAAATAACCAAAGGTGGTGGTAAGGAAAATCTTGTGTGGGGTATGTCCCAACATAAATCATTTGAGGATCTGGAGAAGTTCTTATGCTCCACCCCATTGCTTTCATTACCTGACCTACAAAAACCCTTTGAGATTGAGACATATGCTTCAGACTATGTTGTGGGTGCAGTCGTCACTTAGCACGACCACCCTATGGATTATCATAGTGATACACTATCATATGCCATTCATAAGTACCCTACTTACGCCAAATAAATGTACTCCATTGTGCAAGCCTTCCGCCAGTGGAGGAACTACATTATCAGGAAGGAGACAATCATTCACAATGATCATAAGCTATTGCAGTTCATGCAGACACAAGGGAAATTGCAGAATGACCACCATCAGATGTGGTACACATATTTGTAGCAGTTCCACCTCAACATCAAGTATAAAATAGGAAGTACCAACCAAGTCTTTGATTTCCTTAGAAGACCTCCAATCATGACACTCACCACAATGCTCGATTCTTGCAGCCAAGAGACCTTCGAATGGCCCACCTCTATGAGACAGATCTTGACTTCACCAGCACCGACCAAATGTTGGGTGAAAACACAACTGTCACCAATTTCCATCTTCAAGACAGGTTGCTATTCCATCTTGGCCATTTATGTGTTCCATCAAGTGAGAAAGCAAAGACGATTTGGGAATCCCACTACAGTCAGGTGGAAGGATAGTTCAGAGGGAAAAATAAAGTGGCAGTGTTTCAGCGACATTTCTATTGGTAGAAACTTTGACAAGATGTCAACAAGTATATATGGTCCTACACTATGTGGACTATTGAGAAACCATCCATTAAGAAACAAGGCCTATACACTCCTCTTCCTACTCCTTACAGGCCCTAGGAATCCATCTCGATGGACTACATGTTGAGCCTTACATCCACCAAATCGGAAAATGATTGTGTTTTTGTGGTTGTTGATCGATTTTCCATGATGGTGATTTTGGCCGCCTGCAAGAAGAGCATCACAGCGGAGGCCACTGCCAAGATATTCTTTGAACGAGTGCGGGTAAACTTTGGGATCCGAAAAACCATTATCTCATATCGGGATAGTCAGTTCCTCAACACATTCTGGTCGAGCCTTTGGTCATAGTTGGACACCAAGCTCACCAAGTCCACTTCCTTCCACCCCCATATGGATGGCCAAACCAAGGTCGTCAAATGGATGATCGTGCACATATTATGCTTGTAAAATTACAAGCACCCTTGCAACTAGGATGAGAGTCTTCCTTATGTTCATCACAACTACAACAAATCCATACATATCTCAACCGACCACAAACCCTTTCAAGTGGGGTTGGGATTTAAACCATTGGGTCCCATGGATGTTTCACTACTCCTTGTGACCACCTAGGCAAACTCATTTCATGCTCCAGTTGGAGTTGAAAAATCCACCCAGTTCATTGAGTGGATCCAACACATTCTCCAACAATTTCAGGATATTTTACAGAAGTCCAATGCCAAGTACAAGTAGTTCCATGATCAACACCGGGTGCCACACCAGTTTCAGGTGGGAGACAAAGTTTGGTTGCACTTACAAAAAGAATGCCTTACAAGGCCTTATCAGAAGCTTCATCCACTTCGCTATGGACCCTACAACATCACCAAGGATATGGGTGACAATTGTTTTGAGCTCAACCTTCCCCCATTCCTTGGTTTTCACCCAGTATTCAATGTGGACCTCCTTCGGCCTTATTTTCCATCATTATTGGACACCTCGGAGATAGGAGAACAATTGACACCAACATAGCTCAACCCTGAATGCATGGAACATGAATCCACTGATTATATCGTGGACACACAGGTCAAAGGCATTCGCTAGTAGAGGATATAGCTTTATCTATTTGTCAAAGCAGGGAAACTTGTGCACCAAGGAAAGTGGCTCACTCGGGGCCAAATTCAATAGAAATTTCCTCATCTAATGGAGGAAATCAATGCGATGGAGACCATTTATTCCTAAGGGGGGAGGATTAATCTAGGAGGATCTCGGTGGCCACCCACCTTGTCCAACTAGCTCAAAATAATTTTTTTGGCATCTTACTATTTTTAGCAGTTTTTCGGTACCTAAACTTTTGGGGACATTTCGAGGTCCTAAATGATTCTTTTTCATGATCATGAACCTAAATTATAGTTGAAGGATCTAATTTATTCCCTAAATGAATATCCTTGTCAATATATTTCCAACAAGTTATCATGCATCCTAAATGGAGATCGTATGCAAAAGTTATGACCCCCAGAAGTTGATGTACTAACTTACCCCAATGGGGCCCACATGACTTTTGGTGCTTCATCTCCTAAGGTTAGGTTTTTGGATTTATAGGGTTTCTGAATTCATGTTTATTGTAAAAAGGACTTTGCAACCTCATTTTACTCATCTTCTTGTGAATGAGAGCAGTTGTCACATCTCTTCTCAGAGATAAGCTGCCACCATTCTAGCAAGGTTGTTTTCAGTCTGCATTTTATAGTTTTCAACATATTTCTTATTTAATAGAAACCAAGTTTTACTGTATCTCTTTTATTGTTCACTGTGTCTATGTGTTAATATTATAAATTTGTGGTTTCATTTCGTTCCACTCATAAATCCAGATCATCTCCTATGCCCTCACTCGATGCATCACACTCAAGCACAAAGGGCTGAGTGAAATCAAAAAGTGCTAAAACTAGACAAGTGCTCATCAGTTCCTTCATCTTATCAAATGTCTTTGGGGCCTCCTTTGTAAAAAATAATGCCCCTTTCTTTGTGTTATCTATGAGTGGTGCACCCAAATTTGATAATTTCTTTATAAAGCATCAATAATAGCTTCATATCCCAAAAAAACCACGCAACTATGTAAGGTTCGTGGGCGGTGTCCAATCCAATATTCCCTAGATATTCTCCCTATGTACTTGTACTCGTTGGACATTGACCACATGACCTAAGTATAGGATATCTATCATGCCTAACTCACACTTTGACTCCTTGGCATATAGTTATTGATCCTCCATGATGCTCAAAATCTCATCTAGATGTCCCAAGTGATCTTTCCATGTCCTGTTGTATATAAGAAGATCATCAAAGAACACCAAAAATAACTTCCTCAACTACTTGTTGAAGATTTTTTTCATGCAGGAACCCAAACAACATGAATAGAAACTCATAATGCCCATAATGGCACCTGAAAGAAATTTGGGGGATATCCTGCTCTCTGAATTTGATATGATGATACCTCAATCGAAGATCAATCTTTGAAAAATTAATGACCCCATGAAACTCATCTAGTTCTTCAAAAAATTAACAGCCCCATGAAAATCATCTAGTAACTCATTGATCCTGGGAATAGGGTACCTATTTTTTATGGTCTTATTATTCAAGGCTCTATAGTCAATGCACATCCTCATGATGCCATCCTTATTTTTCACCAACACTATAAAAGAAGCGAATGGGCTAGAGATACGTCTAATGTGTCCCATATCCAACAATTCCTTAATAGCCTTCTCAATTTCATCCTTGAATTTCTTTGGATGCATGTAGGGAGTAGTGATCACAAGTTTTTATCCCTCATCCAACTTAATGGTGTGCTCAAATCCCCTGTCAGGTGGTCTCCCTGGAGGTATTTGTCCAAACACCCTATCATGCTTACTGAATAATGCCTAAATATATACATGATTATGTTTTTGTCCCTATGCATGTTCCTAATGTTTAATCAAGAACTCCCTAAATAAGCCTCCAAACATTTTTCTTTTCAAGGATCTAGAAAAGAGGAATATGTTTTTTAATCCCCACCCCCTTATGGATTTAGGAGTGGATATTATTTACGATGTCCCCTAACCATAAGAAATGAAAGTATATTTATTTGATTTTCCCTAGAGTTCCTTTTGGGATCCAATCCAAGGACATCCAGTAGACTAGTATGGCCTCGAGCATTGCTTTAACTAAGACTATCCTTCCCACTCTAGAGAGCCATTTGTTTTTTTTTATACTGGAACTGAAACTTTATATTATATAATGGTTGTGCCAAAGTGAATCAATAAGTTCAAAAAACTTTACAAAATTTGGCTCATTGCATATACAATCCTCTATTGCTAACATACTAAAAATTACATAAACCTTCCTATAATATGTCCATGAAATATGGTTGCAAATGTCTTTAACATACTGTCCCAACAAAAATATAACTTTCTAAAACAATAACGGTGGGAAAAATCACTGTTTGAAACTTCTTGCACTCCCCTATGAGAAGTAGTATTTTCTTCAATGTCCATTAGCACTACATCCCAACCATTATGCTCATCTTCTAATATTCCAAGGAATGAAATTATATATGATTGGTTAATTGAGGTTGAGTGAGAATTATGAGGGCAAACCAATTATCTTAATTTTCGACATTCCATCTCCGGGATGTTTATGTGTTGAACAAGAATGAAAATGGTATAATACAGATATGCTAATTTACCCAAAACATTTTGAAGGCCCAAATTATTAGCTTCATCCATTTCCTCACATCATCTATAAATGTGTTTAACATCGCTCCAAGAGGTATCCATTCTTGCTCGACCAACAAGAAAAATAAACCACTACTCAAAATTTTTATCACAACTGTAACAATAAGTGTAATAGAAAGTGTAATAGCAAGAGTGTAATTAAAATTGATGAAACCTCAGATGAAAACACCAAACCCTAACGCCACTGGGGGGAAATTCAATTCTGGAACCATTACAAACTAAAACTATGTTTCAGACATACCAGAGTGTGTACGCTTAACCTCACACAAAGAAATGCATTTGACTAAATTGTGCTATCAAGTCATCATGTAATCCATGTGAACACATGAATAATGGTTCCCAAACCTTGCCAATTATCCATTCCTATTAAAGTGTTTCTCATGTGAATTAAGGGAGGGTTTTTTTTTTCTTAATAGCCAATTGATTTTGAGTATTCCTTCTTCCAATATTGTCCCTTCTTTATCCCATCGATCAACACATGAATTGTTGTCATGCATAATATGTTACAAGGAGCATTCTTCAAATTTAGATATAAGGGTGAGTGAACGAGACATGATACATAAAGATATTGTTCCCAACAATATGATTTTTGATCAGTTATCTTATCACTAGACTTGAATCACCTGGGATAGAAAGATTGAGGGTTCTTATATCTTTACCGAGCTTGAGACCTTCCCATAGAGAATATACTTCCACAATGTTACTAGAGATGCTACCTAGGCCCCAAGCATAGAAGGCCATTGAATTTCCTTCAGGATTGTGAATAATCCCCCCATACCTACCACCCCTGCTAGAGATCCATTTTTTGCACCAACAATTAAGTTTATTTTCCAACTTTGCTATCATCCATAACCAATTAGACTTCCTATACTAGTTGGAATTTAGAAAAAAAAAACCCAAGTACTTAAGCACATCTTCAAAGTCCCCTACTTGAAAGGAGATGATTTGGGAGACATTATTTCTTTTTAACTTAGAGAGACCCTAAGTGATTGAGGGGGGATTTTTCTCTATTAATGTTCATACATGTTGCTTGAAAGAAATAGTTAAGAAACTCACTTAAATAATACACAGACTCCCTAATTCCTTCACAAAAAATAATGACGTCATATATAAAATGTAGAAGGTTTAAAATGCCATCATTCTTAGACTACATCGAAATATTTTTGTTGGTAACTGACGAGAGCCCTATTCTCAATTTTGTGCCAACGCTTGGAATGAATTGTTGGTATCAAAAGATTTTAGATATCATTTTCGGGATTAACTGCGTAGTGTAAGTTATTAATATATGACCCATATCCATGAGACCAATAATTCTCATGATTTGAATAGTCCACTTAGCACTCATTGCATCGGGTGATGCTCACAAGGGTGAAGAAATGGGATTGAAACCAACGAAATGAATCGCATAGCATCAATCATCACTTTTGGGGCTTGCACCCGGTAACCAGGACTTCTTAGGTGGTCACCCATCCCAAGATGCCTCTGGCTCAAGAGCGCTTAACTGTGGAGTTTTCTCCACAATCAAGCCCACTTAGCTTGCTACCCAATTTGCAAAACCTTAGCAAGTATTGTGCCTTATGAACTATCCAGTTAGAGCTCCCTTCACTCTTATTATTTAAGAATAGAGGCGCTTTCACAGTGCAACATATTAGATATCATTTTCGAGATTAACTGTGTAGTGTAAGTCATTAATATATGACCCATATCCATGAGTATTAGTGTAAAATGATATCTAATATGTTGCACTGCAGAAGCCCCTCTATGATCAAAAGATTTTTTTGGGGTTGGAAATTAAAACAAAGGAGTGTTCATTTATTTGGGCCTAGGTACATAAACAAATAAGGTAATCCTTGAAACCAATAGAGAAATAGAGCTCATTCTCATCTCTAGTGGATAGTAGTAGAAGAGTAGCACTCAGAATTGCACCAAAAATAGAGACCAAAATTTGTTCATATGTGTTGATGAAATAGACAGGCCATAGGACCACATTTTATGGATCATGGTTGTGTCTTCCTTAGATCTCATAATACAAACCATCCAAACTTTGGCTAGTATAGGATTTGATTTGTGTCTTCCCTATATCTCATAATCCATGAGGCTAACCATAAATTCAAATTAAAAAGGATGGTGTTGCTAATCCCATTTTGACGATGTAAAATTCAAAATGAATTAATAGGAATAATTTTTTTTGTGTTGATTGTTGTATGGGTTACAACTTAGAAATATGAGCCTAATTCCTTTGGTTAGAATAAAAATATGACTCTACATTTTTTTTTAAGTGACAATCTATCACGGTTCAATTGCTAATTGATGTTGAGGATTGTCATAATTAATATGGTCAAATCTAGCATGCCACAAAATACTATATGACATTATACATGCATCTTGATGATAGAGATATGCAACATTTTGTGTATGGTAAGATGTCCTTTTCAACTTCATTAGTTTTCCATCTTCCATTCTGGTCATGACAACCATGTTGTAAATTTTTTTCCTTATTTCAACTTTTCCATGAACATATGAATAGAGTGGCCTTGTTGTCATGTGCACAAGGGACAACAAGTTCATTTGTATCTCATGAAGATAGAGTACACTATCTATAAAAAAATACCGGAGTCGAGGCAACTTATTACTAAAGGTTTGAGACTTGATCTATCTGCAAAGTACACTATACCATCTACATTGTCATCGAAGTATTAGAAGAAATATCTTTGAAATTCCATGTGGAAGGTTGCACGTGTCAAGAAGCCATGCATCTCCCCAAGAAGAAAGTGAAGTGTTAAACAAATATTCAGTTGCTCCTACATTGCAATGAGAAACAACGTAACATGTGCTTTACCTTTTTACTGGTTCTGAAGTTCTATCTCTATCTTCTTTCTGATTTTGTCTGTATTCTTTGATCTTCTCCCATGAAACTTTGCAGTCTGTCATTTCATGTGACCCATTTCTTCTACAATAGTGAAGATTGGATTTTTCACTAGAATTATGCCAACCCTCTTTTCCTTTAAACTTCTTCTTTCTGTATCCTTTAATTTCTAACTTAAAAGGAAAAAAACAAATCTACTTAAGTCTAGTTATTAAATGCATCTATCTTTGATCTCCATACATGTTGGTTGATTAAAGTGCCACGGAGTTCAAATATGTCGAGGCACACCAAGGACTGGTGTCAAATCCAAGAGCAAAATGCTCTTCACAATTCCACGATCTCGATGGATGGGACGTCCAGTTTGCTTTTGCATGTGCATGCCAGTGATCCTTCACAGTGCATCCTTTGACAGGTTCTAGAAATTATGATGGATCGGATAGAGTTGGAACTAGCTCATAATCATTGCTCAACAATTGTTTTCCATGATTCTCAAATTTTCATAGTTGCTCAGCCACTGCCCATGATCGATGGGTACTGATCTCACAAAACTCATTGCTTGGCGACTAGAGAACTAAGCACGGCGTGAGGATTCAACGTCACTCTTCATGGCCGACGTGAGAATTAATGAATGAAAGAAAGCATAAATACCACCATAAATTTACCTCCTTCTTCCATTTTCAAATTAACATGCCATCGTCCACAACAAGTGAGTAAACATTTGACATTGATAATCTTAAAGAATGATTAATTGTGAACTAACATTAGCAAAGGACGACAAACAAATAGGTTAAGGGTTTTCTTGGTTGATAACGAATGTTGATAATGAATGTAGATGCATTGAGGGTAGCGTGAGGGTATTAGATTCCAGTAACATGAGGGCAGCGTGAGGTGTAGTCGACGTTAAGGTGAGGTCGAGGTACAGGTGACGGGTAAGGGCCAAACCAAAATGTCATATTAGAACAGTCATCGGAGGTTGAAAATTCCCCAGGGGTTGTACATAACCTTAGTCCCTGGGGGTTGTACATAACCTCGATTCAAGGTCGCAACGACACGACATGAGTGAGATTCCTTGGGCCACGTGAATTCTATTTCTAGTGCAATCGACCAGAGTGCGTTGAGGTGAATAGGAGGTGTGTGGAGGCAAATGGTCAACAAGCAAGCTAACCCAAATAGTAGTATTAGGGTTTGCGCATAGGAGTATTAGGTGCACCCAAATAGTAGTATTAGGGTTTTCACATAGGAGTATTAGGTGCACACTCTGGAATAGTAGTATTAGGGTTTGTGCATATTTCTTGAGAAGAAACCCAAGTGTGTATAGTCGATAGGAATCGATGAGTGAATCAAAAGATGGACAGTTAGGGGTCATGAGGTGTTTTCTACAAGCAAGGAAGGAAATTATGGAGTTAACCTGCTGGTCTGATACCCATGTTAGTGTTAAATATAATGTAACCTCAACAGTCTGATTGTACACTGCCAGCTGTCCTAGCCAACTGTACTTTCTATTCTTGTTTTTCTTGAGCCTATTTAGCTCAACTATTTCCCTTTGCATAGGACTTACTTCTTCATGATCTTCTTCATGTACTCATTTTGTACTCTTCTTATATTCTAATATATTGTTTTATGTCCTATTCTTTCTCTCTACATTTCTTGCTTCATAATTTATCATGGTATCAGAGCGACAGTAGTAAGCCTCTTCACATAGGCTGGAGAGAAACACGATCCTCAAGTAGCGCAGAGCTTACACGGATCTTGAGAGCACGCGACATAGTGTTTTTCACAAGGATTGGAGAGTTGTCCGCCATACTCTCGAAAGATCCTCACAGGAAACTTCCACGAGGAAGCAGACCGTCATATGCTCAAAAGATCAGCGTAAGAAGCTCATGCGAGGTCGCAGAGCGTACTACGCTCGAAAGTTTCAAGGAGCAAAAACACGAGAAGGAAGAAGAGACTGAGAAGGAAGAAATAGTAAAGATTCTTGTACAATTTTCAAGAATCATCAAAGATTCACGAAGAAGAGATTCAGGAGGTGGGAACTCTTGAAGAATTCAAAGCATTGATTCAAATTCGTGAAAGATAGTTGCAGAAAGAAGAAGCATTTAAAGCATTTCAGAAATCGCTCAAATCTGTCAAAGATTGTAGCAGAGAACAAAGAACTCATGAAATTCTTTCAAATCTTTGAAAGATTCATGAATTTTTTCTTCTGCAGAAGAAAAACCTTGCAAAGGCAGCAAAGAATGCACCTCAGGCTCAAAGAACAACTGTCACGGCCGTAAGATTTGTCCTGCGAACAGATACGAGGCAGAAATCCAGTTCAGAAAGGACGAAGAGAGCGCGGAAAAGGAAAAAGAATTCCAGTCGTTAGATCTTGCGTAGAGGACCGAAAACCATTGGATCAGCGAGAAAGTGCACAAGGTTTAGTCCTCTGGAGCGCACAGGAGAGATTTCGACTTGTGAAGTCACGAAATCCCAAAATCCTCTAGACCGTCCATCAAGAGACATGTGGCGAGATCTCGATATTTCGTTGACTCGCAAGGTGTAAAGGTCAGAAGAATGTCGTGAGAATTCATGAATCACGAAATCACGAGTTATTCTGGACCATTGGATTGAGATAGATCGTGAGCCATCGATCTAATCCAATCACAAAATCAGGGATCGGGTGTTGGACGAGTGACAGAGACTGCTCTCCAAAACCCCGATACGCAAAATCCCGACATCACAAATCACGAAATACTGAGAGGATTGTGAGACGTCCATCTCAGAGGACAGGTGGCAGCAGATCCAAGTGCCATCATTTCGGCATTTCGGAGTTCGGGATATCAGAGGTCTTGTTGATGAAAGGTCACGACACTCCACGGCGAAAGTCCTGAAATCCCGAAAAGATCAGAGCCGTCCATTCGTTCGGACACGTGGCGGAGATCGAGGAAACCGTCGGCATCTTGGCTACCGAGGTTTCAAGTTGATAGAGGATTTGGAGTTGCAAGTCGCGAAATCGAGAAACGACGAGGACCGTCCATCTTTCGGGGATGCGTGGCATCAATCCAGGAACTTGGGAAATTTTCTGAAAAAGCAATTTTGGCAAAATCGACAATTCGGACTTCGCGTTTGGAAGCGCAGCGTGACGAGGAATCACGAGTCGTGAAATACCAATTCCCAAAATCCCGATAGGATCTGGACCATCATATCATCAGCAGATCTGGTCTGTTGATTTTCCAATAGGCACATCTCGGCAATTCGGCATTTGAAGTCCCGACAACACGAAAGAAGGACATCGGGACTCGACATTTTGGGAGTTGGCTTTTCGGAAGTCAAGAGACCAAAAGGTTGTGCATTTGATTCGTGAAACCAAAACTCTCGAAGTCGAAACTCGTGAAATTTTGAATCACAGAGTTCCGAAGCCACTGCAAATTACACGTAGGAGACAGGTAAGTAAGATTTTTTTTTTTTCTGTTTTGCTGAATTCTTTAAAATATGGCGACGTCTAGCAATTTAGGACCAACTCAGGGTCCGATTCTTCTTGGAAAGAACTATGAGTTCTGGTCTCTTCAGATGCGATCCTTCTTGCAAGCACAAGAGTGCTGGGATCCAGTGGATCATGGATATGTGGAACCAGATCCAGTAGACCTGTCCTCCATGACTAATCAGCAGAAAATTGCTCAGGCAACTCAGAGAGACAGAGAAAATAAAGCTAAATTTTGGATTCAAAATTCTGTGGATGACTCGATTTTCTCAAAAATCACAGGCGCTGGTACTTCAAAACAGGCCTGGGACATCCTTAAAACTTCCTACCAAGGAAATGACAAGGTCAAAATAGTTAAACTGCAGACCTTGAGGATGCAATTAGAGACTCTAAGGATGACAGAGTCCGAAAATGTGGATCAGTTCATGACCAGAGTCATGGGCATCGTGAACCAGATCAGATTGACTGGTGAAACCATCACTGATCAACGAATAGTTGAGAAAATCCTTAGAAGTTTACCAAAGAAATTTTAAATGGTTGTAACAACAATCCTTGAATCCAAGGATCTGTCAAGTTTTTCAATAGATGAATTAATTGGTTCTCTGGTGACACATGAGACCAGACTACATCTCACAGATGAGTCAATCTCCAATGCTTTCAAAAC
>SNQJ01S0123712.1:16952-41772 GCA_010110895.2 Picea sitchensis
GGGTCTTATGCCATCCTCCAGGAGAATGGCTCTTGCAGCTGCATTAAATTTAACAACTAGCATAGTGGCCAATCTTGTGACATGCAAAGCATTTCACCTTGCTCATGTCTTTCTTATTGCCCTTTGCCATAAGAGCAATGTTCTTGTCGTCTGCACCGTCCAATGCCTTTTCTTGAGATCCCTCCCGGATCTCCTCCTGCGTAAAATCATCCCATAATCTGCTCCAGTCAGGGAGCTTCTCTCTCCCCACCACACACTTGATGAAAACCTCCCACTCCTTGGTGAAGCCTTTGAGGGCTATCCGCACCAACTTTGAGTCAGGAATGACTTCTCCAACAGTTGCCAACTCGTCCTTCACCTATGCAACCCGGGTGAGGTAGGTGGCCACACTCTCTCCTTTGACCATCCTAGTTCCATGCAGTTTGTCTCGGAGAGCCATTATCCGGTTCTCGTTCTTAGCCTCATACATGCCTTTCAGTGCAACCCACATTTCATTGGCTGTCTTCTTCTCAGCCAAATGTGGAATAAGGTGGTCTCTGACCCCGTCCAAGATGATTCTCTGAGTCTTAGCTTCATTCACCTCATGAACATCAAGAATTGTGGGATCTGTAGGTACAGCTATGACGGTGTTTGCAAACGACCACAATTTGTTCTCCTTGAGAACACTGCTGATTCTAACCTTTCACTGCAGGTAGTTGGAGATCTCCTCCAATCTATCTTCAAACATGATGCTGGAAGTTATCTTCGTCCACCTGACAAAGAACCTTTTCTGCCTTCTTCAAGCAAATACAACAACAAATCACTTGCTGTCCCAAGTGCCAAAATGCTGCCCACTAAACTCCAGAGCACAAGCTTTGATACCATGTAGATTTATAATGACTAAAATCAACAAACTGAAATTCTGTCAAACACTTAGCAACCTAGAGATAACTGTCTTCATAAACTTCATAAATGCAAAAACCCACATTCAGAAATTTCCATAAGCAGAAATACACATTGCTAAGCAAAATATGCAGCGGAAAAACACAGTGGACAGCAACCCAATAACACTCAGAAATTTAGGCAAATGCCAGGGAAAACCCCAATGTGGGGAAACCCAACGAGAGAGAGAGAGAGATCTTATTATTATGCTTCAGGAAAGTACAAAACAACAACAAATCTACATTTCCAGCCAAGGAAAATACCTCATAGCACCAAATCTGTCCCACAGAAATCTGCCTCGTTTTCCGTGCCAAAACCGTACTGCTGTACGACCTCCTTTTGCCTCATTTTCCGTGCCCACGGTCAACTGTATGGACTGTTCCATACGACCCAAAAACAACGAACAAAAAACATAAATCTGCCTCAAAATCTGTGCATGAAATGCCTCGATTTCCGTGCCAAATCCATACGATTGTACATAATTGTACAGATCTGTATAGTACGACCTCCCATAACAGAAAAATATTTCAGCCCAAAACTCAGAAAAAAAGTTTCTTGGGATTTGTGCCCTCCTTCCTTGGAAAACATGCCCTCTTTGCTGCTCACTTTCCTCTCTCAGGCGTGCTCATAAAATCTCTCTAACTCCCGATGTGCTCTCAACATCCTCTCGATGTCTTCACAACATGTCTTGCACACTACCCAATGCATTCTTTTATAATCTGAAAATGACATTTTCCCCCCAAAAGTGTCTTTTCACCTTCCTCAACCCTAGATCCAACGGCCAAGATTAGATCTTGCCTTTTTCAAGATCAAGGGTCATGATCCATTCCCTCCAAAATGTCTCATTTAAAATTAAAGTGAATTTCACTTTATTACATAAGTAGTTTATGAAAATAAAATCACTTTAAAAATAGAAGGTACACTTTATTAAAAATAGTCACTTTAATAAAAGAACCACTTAAAACAACTTTATAAAACCTATTACAAAGTTAAGTGCCTGGTAGTGTAAATATTAAGGTAACATCCGCATACAAGACAAAACATGCGGAGTACCTCCCGAGCTAAAAAATCTAACAACTCCCTCTTAGCGAGGAAGGGATTCTGCCTCAACCCCATCTGATCTCTGAACTTCATAAACTTCTGTCTGCTCAGTGCCTTGGTAAAAGTATCTGCTATCTGCTCATTAGTCTGTATGTAGTCAAGCCTCACGGCTCCTCTCTGTACACAATCCCGGATGAAGTGATATTGATATCAATGTGCTTGCTACGATCATGAAACACCAGACTCTCAAAGAGCTTGATGCAACTCTGATTGTCACAGTAGCTTCTAGC
Organism: Picea sitchensis; assembly: GCA_010110895.2. Lineage (NCBI taxonomy): Eukaryota > Viridiplantae > Streptophyta > Pinopsida > Pinales > Pinaceae > Picea > Picea sitchensis. Next base: position 19,205 of record SNQJ01S0123712.1, read on the forward strand.
TCGTGCCTAAACAATCCCAAGAGTAGCTTCCTAAGCCACAGTGCCTCACATGCTGCCAAGCTAGTAGCCATGTACTTTGCCTCAACAAAGCTTAATGCTGCTGATCTCTGGTTCCTGCTGAACCAGGAAATGATGCCCGATCCAATGCTGAAACAACAACTCAAAGTACTCTTTCCGTCCTTTGCACATCCTTCCCAATCATCATCAGTAAAGCCTGCCAATCTCACTCCACCACTACGCTCTTATAACATCCCGTACTCCACTGTACCTCTGAGGTAGTGAAGCAAATTCTTTGCAGCGATCCAATGTACTCTTCGAGGGTCCACCGTGAATTGACTCAAGGAGTTTACTACAAAGCTGATATCTGGCCGAGTGTTGACCAAATACATGAGCGATCCAATCAATTGATGATAGACAGTGGGGTCTAGTGTCTTTGAATATGATGCATCAATCTTCCTCCAGTTCGTGAGTAGAGGCGTGGATATGGGCCTACAATTTGTCATCCTAAACCTATGCAAGATCTCCATTGTATACTTACCTTGTCCCAAGAAGAAGCGCCCATCCTGCTGCTAGAACTCCAGACCAAGGAAGTAATGTATCAACCCAAGGTCTTTCATCTCAAACTCAGTTGCAAGGTTGGCCTTGCAATCTGCTATCAACTGCTCATCCCCTGTCATAAATAGGTCATCTACATATAACACCAGTATGAGAGGCACCTCCCTTGCAAGAAAATACAGGTTCGGATCAGCCTCGCTCCGCTGGAAACCCATCTCCCTCAAGTAGTTGTCTATCCTTGAGCACCATGCCCAAGGTGTCTTCTTGAGCCCATAGAAGGTTCTCCTCATTCTACACACATGCGTTTCTCTGCTGTCTACCTCAAATCCCTCTGGTTGCTCAACATATACCTCTTCCTCAACAACTCCGTTAAGGAAAGCGGTCTTCACGTCCATCTGGTGAACACACCAGCCCTTCTCTATTGCCAACGATATGACTGCTTGGATTGAGTTATACCTGGCCACCGGGGTGAAAGTTTCCTCATAGCCAACTCCCTCTCGCTGTAAAAATCCCTTGTCCATGAAGCGGGCTTTGTACTTGTCCACTCTTCCATCTGTTGCATGTTTGATCTTGTAGATCCACTTGGATCCAACCATCTTCTTTCCTTCTAGCTTGGGCACTACCTCCCATACATCATTCTTCATAATGGAGGCATATTCCTCCATCATGGCCTCATGCCACACTCCATGCTGTGTAGCCTGCTCATAAGTGGAAGGCTCTGCATCAATGAGCTATGTCATTAATGCCACGTACCCAAGTCTCTCTAATGGTTTACTTCATTTGTCTGAAGTCTCTTTCTGGAAGCCCTGCCAGTCTAGAATCACTGACTGTGGACTTATATCACTTAGGCCGTGGTCTAGTGTCTTGCTCATGTGGAACTGCATCATGCTCCTCCTCCTCCTCCTCATCTCGCTCTTGATGAACCTGTCCAAGACTCTCTCTCTGAACACATGTACCCTGTGTCTGCTGCTATGATCCTGTACTCTGACCCTGTGCCTCCTCTGTCTTGACCCTTGAGTTCTGTCCCTGCTGGTCCTCTAAATGTGTTGGCAAATCTCTTGACCTCCTCAATGCACGCTCCTCCTCGAATTGTACATCCCTACACACAATGATCTTTTTGCATGCTAGCACAAAGATCCTGTAGGCCTTGGAAGCCTCGCTATAACCAACCAAAATCCCCCTTGTCTGCTGTGGGGTCTATCTTTGTCCTCTTCTCTGAAGGGACGTGACAGTAACATATGCTGCCTCAGATGCGAAAATGACTCACATCCGACTTGGTACCTGTAAATACCTCCTCAGGTGTCAACTTCCCCAAAACTGTGTGGGGACTTCTGTTTTGAATATAGACAACAGTGCCATTAGTCTCTGCCCATAAAAACAGTGGCAAACTCTGATCATGTATCATCGCACATGTTGCTCCGACTATGGTCCTGTTCTTTCTCTTGGCCACTCCATTCTGTTGAGGATTGTAAGGAACAATGAGTTCCTTCTTGATCCTCGCTGTTGAACAATAATCCACGAACTTTTCGGAGGTGTAATTGCCCCCAATGGCGGATCTCAACACCCGAATCTTCCTGCCAGTTTGGTTCTCAACCAGAGCTTTGAACACCTGAAATCTGTCGAAGACTTCATCCTTAGCCTTCATGAAGTATATCCAGGTCTTCATGGAGTAGTCATCAATGAATAGAACGAAGTATTTGAAGCCACTCGTTGACTCCATGCTCATCGGACCACATGTGTCCGAATGTATCAAGTCCAATACTCCCTTGCACCTGTGCTCGCTCGGTGGAAATGGTCTTCAGGCATATTTACCCATTGTGCAACCCTTACAAGGGCCATGCCTCTCTGCTGTGAACTTAGTCAATCCAGTGACTGCCTGTTTCAAGTGCCCCAACGCACCAAAGTGTAAGTGCGCCATCCTCCTGTGCCACAAATCACCCATGTCTGTGGTTGTACTGACCAATGCTCTCCCTGGCTGAAACTGAAGCTTGTACACCTTCTCTTCTCGAACCCCAATCATCATGTTCATCTTCTCGCTTGACCTTGCTGGCCCAATGAACACCCTTCCCTTATGGAAGTTGACCTCATACCCTTTATCCTCTAGAGTAGAGACTGAGATGAGGTTATTTGTCAACCCCGGAACATATAAGACATAGTAAACCAGAGTGGTTTAACCGAATCCCTCTGAAACAAAATTGTGCTAACGCCTTGCGCCTTGTAGTGCCTGTCATCTCTGAGCTCTATAACCAAATTTACACCTCTCTCCTGTAGCCTACTGAAATACTCGTTGCGCCCTGTCATATGACAAAATGCTCCGCTGTCCACAAACCAAATAGTCGAGACTGCTGCGCTAGACATACAAGCTACGAAGCAAAAATCCTCTTCAAAGCTCTTGGCTAACTCATCTACTGCTGCAAAAGTTGCCATCTGTGGTTGGTTCTTCTTCTTCTTCTTTGGACACTGTGAGGCAAAATGTCCTATCTTGTGACACTGGAAACATTTGACTTTAGAAAAGTCAATGTTCTTCTTTCCACCTTTCTTCTTCGTTTTGCCCTTGGCTTTACTTGCAAGTGCCAAACCTTCCTCATCCACGATCCGTGGTGAAGATGATGATCATGACTCACCAAGTCTAATCTCCTCCTGCACAAAATCATTCCATAAACGCTGCCATTCAGGTAACTTCTCCCGAACTACCACTCCACGGACAAAAGCATCCCATGACTTCGAAAAGCCATCCAATGCAATGTGCACCAACTTAGAGTCATCATTCTTTTCACTAATTGCTGCAAGTTCATCTCTGATCTGAGTTATTCTGGTAAGATAAGGAATCACACCCTCACCTTTGGCCATCTTGGTGCCATGCAATTGCTTACGCAGAGCCATCACCCTGTTTTCATTTTTGTTTTGGTATAGGTCACTCAAGGCCTTCCACATGTCTTTTGCGGTAGTCTTTCCTGAAAGATGTGGGACCACATGATCCTTTATCTCATCAAGAATCAAGCTCTTTGCTTTTTCCTCACCCTTCTTCCAGATGGTTAGTTGAGTTGCATTTGTAGGAGTAGTTGTAGTCTCTGGTGTATGTTTAAGGACCTCATTGACCTCCAACACCATAGTCATCCTCTCTTTCCAGGTGGGTTAATTTTGAGCCCCCTGAAGCCTATCCTCAACCCTCATACTCATGGCCATTTCTGAAAAAGTGTTGTTCAAACCAGTGTTGAAAAAGTCGGTATCGGCAAAAAGTCGGCGAGGGTTCGGAAAAAATCGTTTTGGCAAAAGTCGGCAAAAAATCGGAAAACCACGACAAACATTAAAAAATACAAAATATATTCATTTTTTTCAAAATTTTAAACATATAAAGCAACAACAACATCATATAAACACATTGGCACATAAATATGGAGAAATCATTGATATATATGTAGTCACTAGTGGATGCCAAATAAAAAATTATACATCAAAGTCGATATTGAATGACATCACAAAATGACATCACATATATAATTATAAAATGTATCTCATGATTCATCATCATGATGGAGTTTGTAGATATCTGATATACAATGACAAATGAAACAAAACTAGCAGCTAGCTATCTAATATCAATGTCGGCCTCCGCCTCTCTCCCTTTTACGAGAAAAGACAAGGGGTTGTTTGTCAGGGCTGCCCCTGACAGTAGAAGGCCCTGTATCTAATAGTGGATGACCACTAGTGTGTGCAGGAGTAGGTGTATCAATAAGTGTAGAAGGTTGTGCTGATGTTTGCACATCACCCTTCATGATGTCTTCAGGCCACTCCTATGAATGGAGGGATTTAGATACATGCCTATGAATGGAAGGGATTTAGATACATACCTATGAATGGAAGATTCAACACCGGTTGGCAAATGAAATTGAATCCTTGCTCCACTTAGAAATCCTTGATGGTGATGATGATGGTTGTTAAGTTGCATCCATAGTGATTGAGGAAGACCACAAACCCTTCTCCTTCCTTCTCCACAAGCAAAAAAACACAAATGACCAAAAAAAAAACCAAAATAAGCCCTTATGCCCGCGGGTTCCCTGCGTCCGGAGACTTTTTGGTAAAAGTCGGCGATTTTTCGTAAAAGTCGGGACTTTTTGAAAATACAAAAAGTCTCGATTTTTTCAAGAGTAAAAGTCGGCTCAAGGTAAAAGTCGCGAAAAATTGGCGATTTTTTCAACACAGGTTCAAACCCTCACGACTTAAACCCTTACGTCGTCTTATCCTAGCGCAAAAATCCTAGTGCTGCAAAATATGTACGACTGCCTTGATTTGTGCCTTATATCCTCACGATCCACTAGATTTCAATAGATCCACTTCTGATATTGCTTCTTTAACAATCCTGCTTTGATACCATGTGAAATTTCTCTAAACCAGTTCACTAAACCAATTAATTTTTCTTTTAACTGATTATACCAGGTTTTCTTCCACAGAAAAATAATGCACAACAAAAAATAATAACCAGGAACTTAACAGTAAAATATAACAACAATCACATCACATGTACACAAGTAATTTTGGACAATTGTCCTTGGAATAACCTTGGAGGGAAAACCAAAGCAACAGATTTGGAGATTTTTATTATTTAGTAGGAAAATATAGAGATTTGTTACAATAAAATCGGCCCAGCCAAAATGCCAAGGAAGGCCTCAGTGTATCACCTCCTCAACAGATGTACGACCCTACTGCAAATCCCCTTGAACCAAATCGTGCCAGAAGACACCCCTGCATGAGCCTCTACGTAATCGTACGACTGCTTGCATGGGTATTGCATCACCTAGTACGATGACTCTTAGATCTTCAGGATGTGGCCTCTACAATGCTGAAGATGTGTGCCAACCTCAATGAAGATTCCTCCTCTGTCTCCTTGCAAACCTTCTCACAAACCCCCCAAAGCAATTCTCCTCTTTCTCTCTTCAAAAAATCGCCCCTCTCTTGTGCATAATGTAGAAAACTGAGGTACTATGAGGCTGCCCAATAGGTCTGTCTTTGAGCTCTTGTTGGGCTCTAAGTTTAGTCTCCAAAACTATCCTTCGCTGTTGTTTTAGGACAACAAACAATCAAGTACTTTTTTGCTCATAATTTTATGGTTAAGTGTTCTTTGATGTGCCCTTGCAAGTGTTTTCGAACACTCCTCTAGATCTTTACAACTCTAAAATGCTGATCTAAACACTAAGCATGCATGAAAATTGGACACAAGTATTTTTGGTCAACATGACCCTGGATAAAACCCCCTGGGAAAACTTGTTTAGAGTGAAAGTATATATAAGTGATGTCTAAAGCATGAGATACAACAAGTATGTAAATACAATGGAACCTGATACAATAGCAACTCCTCTCGAGATGCTTTGGAGTTCCAAGAAGAGAAATGCGCCCAAGCTTATAGCGCCCTCTTCCCTTGTTGCTCTATCCAATGAAACAATGCGCCCTTGAACCTCTGACCTCATATGAAGAAACCCTTGCACACATACAAGCTATTGTGTGCCACCTCCATGCTGAATCTAACAGATCTGCAATCCTCCAAGTGTAGCTAGTGCCTGCTAAGTGTTAGAATTAGGGTAAAGAGGCAAAACAATAGTATCTTTTAAATTTTAGAAACTCAAAATTATAACCAGTATACAGATCTAGAAGAACTGAAATGAAACAGTAATTTAGATTTAATAATCTCAATAACTAGATATGACAAATAGAGATAGAACTCAGATCTACTGTTCAGAAATCAAACGAGAACTTTTCTACTTGGACAGTTAACAGTTAAGCATAGAAACTAGATAGTAAAACAAAACTATAATGCCAAACTCAAGAAGCATTTCACAGATCTAAAAATCTAACACAATCTGATCATAAACAGTAAATTAACTTGTGGACAGAATAAACTCAATACATATAACTCAGATCCAATAGCTGATGTACAACAACAAATGGATCAAACAGTACTGAAGTTGAAATAAGATCCTAGATCTGAAGATGATGAGTAGGCAACTTACCTGGTACAACAACCTTACCTCTGAAGAAGAAACAGTAACCACAAGAGTTGTAGAACCATTTGTAGTATGCACAGACAAGGTTCAGTTCATAGATCCACCTTATAGGTTGGATCTCTTGCCAATAGGTAAAGGATCTTTCTTGCCACCAAGGAAAATGAAACCAACAAGGTCTTCACAAAATAAACCCTCACAAGGATACTTAAAACATTCAAAACACTACACAGAAGGACTGTGGGTAAACCCTCATTACAGCAGGAGAGGAGGCTGAAACCTATAGGTTTACCTCAGCAAAAATAAGGAGGGACAACACCCTACAGGCTCACCACAACAGACAGAAGTAGGCCGCAGTCTAAAGGCTTATTATACAGCAAAGAAGGCCGCACCCTATAACTCAACAACAACAGAAGAAGAGGAGGCCGTAGCCTATAGACTCCTCACACAGTAAGGGTAGAGAGGGCCGCACCCTCTAGACTTAGCTCACAACAGATGGAAGAAGGAGCCGCACCTTCCACAGCAAATGTACCACAGCCAAAACAAGAGAAGCCGCACTTTGTCAGCCCTAGAGGGGAGCCGCTGCCACACTCCACACACACCCTGCAATAAAAGAACAAGCCGCAGCAAGGAGGCTCTACATAGCAAAGGGGCCGCAGCAAGAAAACACCAATAGAAGAGGGCCACAGATAGAAGACACTAGCAGGAGAGGGCCACAGCTAGGAGAAGATCCAATCACTCCAAAAACAAAAGATAATGATATGTGTGTTGAGGGTAGGAGAGGGTTGTATTTATAGTTTAGGTTAGGGGTAAAATTAAGTTAAAATACTAATTAAAATGCCATGTTTAAATTAAACAATTTAAACATGGTATAATAAATATTTTAATTTAAACTTAATTTACCCCCAAAAACAAAAATAACATAAAAACCCAAAATCAACACAAGTGAGGGTAGAGGAGGGTTAGCAAGGTGGCAATACTCATTCCTTCACTTTTCATGGTGAACTTATTACTTTATCATCATTGCATATGGGGCCTATCCCTCATGTGGTTATGTCCTTCTTCAAGGAAGGTCATGCACCAACAAAATGCTTGATCGAGGATCAAGTAGCCCCAKAACTTTTTCTGGGGACTTATCCACCAAGGTCAAAGACCAAGGATCAACCCATGCCATATGCATGGGTACCYTGGACATTTCCATGGGCCCTAGGCTTATCTAGGGGCTTTAACTGCTTGGTCCTAGACCAAGAATCCYAATCGTATACTGGGGGCCCTCTCAGGGGTCTTTATTGCTTGGTTCTAGACCAAGAACCCCAGTCGTATATTGGGGGCCCTAACAAGGGTCTTTTGCCATGGCAGTAACTGTTTGGTCCCAGACCAAGTACCCCAGGAGAGCACTGGGGGCCCTAGATCTCGTCTAGGGTCTGAGCCATCCTCCAGGAGAATGGCTCTTGCAGTTGCTTATAAATTTAACACTAAGCAAACACCCTCCTCCTCAAGTGCACCCTCCTCAAAGCAAGAACAATCATCACAAATAAATGAGGGTCTAAGCCTCCATGAGCCCTCCATGAAAGGAGGTGCCCAAACTTCCCTCATCTAATGCTTCCATCCTCATCTCCATGCTCCTCTCCTAACTCTCTTGGTGAACATATGAGTGAATGAGCCTCTCCTTGCCCCTTTCGCTGCTATTAAACCTCCATAATGAAACCTAAAGTATGGATGGCTAGGATCATCCCAAGCCATCCCTAATCAATGGTTGAGATCTTTCCAAAAGAATCTCAACTCTAAACCCACTTTGGGTTAAGTTCCCTAAGTTCACTTTATGTCCCCTCATTCACCCACTTAGTGAATAATTAGTCACTTTAGGCTAAAAGTGACAAATTTCACTTTTGACTTAAATCTCCTAATTCAAAGTGAAATTAGAGATAAAGTACAATGCACAATGGTACAAACATCTCCCTCTTGTTGTTAGAGGCCCAAAACCACAAGGGGACCACTTTCCAAGGTACCCAAATCTCAACACTCCCTCTTATCAAGGAAAGTGCCATTCCTCCTCGAATCTCATCCCTGTAGTGGACATGGTTTCCTGCTGGCAAATACTTGGTGAGTATGGCTGTACCTTGATCATCAAACGTGGTCTCTGACATAGATTTACTCGACCTGCCTGATCTATAGATGGAAGTGCATCTCCACCTATCCAAGATCACTTAGATCTTGGCATCACACCAAAGATATCAATCTTGGTATCTCACCAAGGATTTCTACCTCCTTGCATCTCACCAAAAGGTCCTTACTCTTGGCATCTGACCAAGAGTCTCTCTCTTGGCATCTCACCAAGATCCGCAACTTGGTCTCTCACCAAGTGACTTCCACCTGAAGTGGAATCTGAAGCTGATATGCTCATCTCCATAGCCAAGTGAGGCTCAAGCTTCTCTAGTGCCCTGCTCCCACTCATCAATCTCTGATGCTCTGAAGCCTTTGCACCAACCATCTGTCTACTTGACAACTCTGAAATTGAAGCTGTCTTGGGTGGACCAATCACCCCTGAAGATGGTGTCCTCGAAAACTGAGTCTGAGCTCCCTCTGAATCAATACTCTGGACCTCCTCAACTCTGTCTGCCCACCTACCGCTGGATGGTGAATCAACTGACAAAAGCACACTCCCTCTCAAACTGAGCAATGAATTCCTACTCCTCTACTGTCGCTGCCGTACCATCTTGCTGCTTCTTCTTCTTGGGACACTTTCCTACATAGTGCCCCATCTCTCCACAAGCAAAGCATCTCATTGTGCTCATGTCTCTGTCTTTCCTACCGCCACTCTGCTGTGGTTTGGCCCCTCCCTTGGGACCCTGTCTAGAACCCTTTCCAGTCTTCTTCTTTCCCTTAGTCCAAAGAGCAAGATCCTCATCACCCTCAGATATACGTTGCTGTCCTGAAGATCTTGAGCTGCATCTCAGCTCCTCCTGTACGAAGTTGTCCCAAAGTCTCTCCCAAGTGGGCATGACCTCCCGGGCTACAATGCCTCGTACAAATGAACCCCAAGGTTTGGAAAAGCTGTTCAAAGCTATCCTCACCAAGAAGTCAGGATCCACAATTTCCCCAACTATGACCAACTCATCTCGTATATGTGTAAGTTTGCCAAGGTATGATGTCACAGACTTTGAATCGAGTATCTGAATGCTCCTAAGCTTGTCCTGCAGAACCATCTTTCGGTTCTGATTGGGACCCTGGTACAACTTGCACAATGAGGTCCACATCTCAAATGCATAGTCCTTCCCAGTCAAGTGGGGTATGATGTGGTCCCTCACCACATCATAAATAGTCTTCTTCGCCTTGGTGTTATTCTTTTTGAAATCTGCATCCAACAACGGAGATGGAACATGTGTAGGAGGAATCATCACGGGAGCTTGAACTATATCCCATAGTTCAAGATCCTCCAAGACGAATATGATCTTGGTCTTCCAAGGGTACCAGTTGCTAGCTCCGTCTAGCTTATCCTCTGCCCTCATTTGAGATACCAACATGGATGTCCACTGAAACTCTGCTACACACTGCAAGAGAGTACAACCTCACTTTTGTCAACATAGGTGTGAAAAGAGGCTGTCCAACTAAACCTCACTCTTGTCAACACAGGTGTGAAAAGAGGTTTTCCAACTACAACCTCACTACTATCAACACGTGTGAAAATAGGCTGTCCACAAATGTCCAAAACAGTCCCACAAAACTGCCCGCTGAATGCTCTATAAATAAACAAAACTTAGCCACCAAGGCTCTGATACCATGTAGAAAACTGAGGTACTATGAGGCTGCCCAACAGGTCTGTCTTTGACCTCTTGTTAGGCTCTAAGATTAGTCTCCAAAACTGTCCTTTGCTGCTGTTTTAGGACAGCAAGCAATCAAGTACTTTTCTGCTCATAATTTTATGGTTAAGTGTTCTTTGAGGTGCCCTTGCAAGTGTTTTAGAACTGGTGGTTAACACATGCAATATAACTCAAAACAAGTAAAACTCCTCTAGATCTTTACAACTCTAAAATGCTGATCTAAACTCTAAGCATGCATGAAAATTGGACACAAGTATTTTTGGTCAACATGACCCTGAATAAAACCCCCCTAGGGAAAACCAATTTAGAATGAAAGTATATATAAGTGATGTCTAAAGCATGAGATACAACATGACTACAAGTTTGTAAATACAATGGAACCTGATACAATAGCAACTCCTCTCGAGATGCTTTGGAGTTCCAAGAAGAGAAATGCGCCCAAGCTTATAGCGCCCTCTTCCCTTGTTGCTCTATCCACTGAAACAATGCGCCCTTGACCCTCTGACCTCAGATGAATAAACCCTTGCACACAAACAAGCTGTTGTGTGCCACCTCCATGTTGAATCTGATAAATCTGCAATCCTCCAAGTGTAGCTAGTGCCTGCTAAGCAAACAACCTCCTCCTCAAAGCAAGAACAATCATCACAAATAAATGAGGGTCTAAGCCTCCATGAGCCCTCCATGAAAGGAGGCACGCAAGCTTCCCTCATCTAATGCCTCCATCCTCCTCTCCATGCTCCTCTCCCAACTGTCTTGGTGAACATATGAGTGAATGAGCCTCTCCTTGCCCCTTGCGCCCCTCTTGAACCTCCATAAGGAAACCTAAAGTATGGATGTCTAGGATCATCCCAAGCCATCCCTAATCAATGGTTGAGATCTTTCCAAAAGAATCTCAACTCAAAACCCACTTTGGGTTAAATTCCCTAAGTTCACTTTATGTCCCCTCATTCACCCACTTAGTGAATTAGTCACTTTAGGCTAAAAGTGACAAATTTCACTTTTGACTTAAATCTCCTATGTCAAAGTGAAATTAAACATAAAGTACAATGCACAATGGTACAAACATCTCCTTCTTGTGGTTAGAGGCCCAAAACCACAAGGGGACCACTTTCCAAGGTACCAAAATCTCAACACATAATGTGCCCCTCACTTACAAATTCTAATTGTCTTATTCGATGGAAAACTGTAGAAGCTATCTGATTTCCATGGTTGTTTGATACGCTAAGCTAGGGCACCTTCAACAATAGTAGGGCCAGACAAGCCACATGAAACAAGCAAAACATGGCCTAAGGATGGCTTATATAATGAACAATAGTTCACATATGCAAAAATATCCAACATAGGAATGAAAGATATTTGAAGTCCATATAGTAATAATAACGTGTTGAATAATTATATAATTGATAATGAATGAATGGGATATGATATGAGTTGACACAATGCCTTATGATGGTATACTTATATGCATTGACTAGTCACAAAGGTGAATGATCATGTCCCTTATTTAGGTCATACCCCTTACTTAGGTTATGTTTTCTAGTTATTATTATTACATTTTATATTCATTACGTTGCCTCTCCCTACAAGATGCTTTGTCCTCAAGCGTAAAATGTTAAGTCTTTGTTTTTGCTTGTAATGCTTTCACGTGATACTCTTCTCTTGAGGTTGTCATAGATGAAGAAACGAGGCAGCATGATCTTCAAATTACTGAATAGAGTTGGCGTATTGTAAAAGGCTCATTCCACCCTAGTTTGATCTTTTGTGGAATTGTGTGTTTATAAGGTTCTTGTATAGAACTTGTAGTATTTGATTCCAAGAATGACTTCTATTTTGAAACCCAATTATATTGGAATTAATGTTCTCCAAAATATAGGTCAATTTTTGCTTTTGTTCAAAGCGATGTTGATACATTGATTGGTTACAACGTTGGCTCTTGTGTTTATGATGTTAACAAGGTGTGCTTGTAACATGATCTTTCCTTATCATAATTTTATAATTTCTTGATTCACTTTTGGTATTATATCTTCTTCATATACTCATGTCACTATTGATCATTGAATTTTTATTAGTAGAAACCCTTGGATTTTCCATTGTTTGTACTTAGATGTTTGAAGATATCCTTTTCGACTGGATTGGTCATTGTTTCCTTGTCAATTACAACTTCTTTATTGGTAAGTTGCTCTAGCTTTTCCTATTGTCACTTCATTTCATTTTTTAACTTTTTAATTTATGTGATCAAGCTTTATAATTCTTGAGACAAGAATTTCTTCAACTTTATTAGTGACTACCTTGTCAAATTATTTCTGGCGATCCTGTAGCTTTTGTATTGACTTCTGACTATCTTGAAGGATCACATCTAATACATCCTTCAAGTCTTCCAATGAGGGTGTTACTAAGCAAGAGTTCATTGGAAAGTCCTACAATGTTATCTTCTTCTTCTTAAAGGAGAAAGTCAAAAATTTCTTCTTCAAGTTTAAGATGAGGTTCCCCAATGTTTCTATCGAGGATGAGCCTAGAATTGTATAAACATCTTTTTCAGATATAGATCTAACATTGAGTTGGGATTCGAAAATATAACTGTCAATTCTCAATGGTCGATTGGTTATTTAATATTGTTTTTTGTCCAAAGAGTTTATCTTTTCAATTGCACTTGACTCTAGGATTAATAATAGATTAGCCATATCAATACTAATGTAATTTTCCTTGTCATTTGGACAAATAGCGATGGAAATAACCCTTCCTTGAATAGTCCCCTTAAATTTTAATAGAGCAATAACGTATTTTGTATAAGTGTTAGGAAATCTTCCCTTTTTTCCACTGCAAAGCTTCATTTTGTTTTCATCGAAACTTTCATCAAAAGATCCATCGATATGGAAATTTATAGGTGTAGTCTAAACATCCTACATTTTGGACTTTTCCAGCAACCATCACCGGAATTTGGCTATACAATTGTTGGTGAAATCACAATTTTCTGTTGCTTAAATTGCATTTTTGAATGCATAAATGGATTCAACGCCTTGAAAAATTCCTGGAATACTTAGATTATACAGACTCAACCACTCAAATATGCAATTCCAACAATTCCTGGCTAGATTTTGGGCAAAATTGGTCAGAAAAAATGCCCTGAAAAAGTTCAAAACATAGCATGTTTAGACTACATCAAATTTATATATTCTTTAAAAAAGCAGCTGCACAAAGTGCGAGAGTCCCACGAAAATGTATGTTTTTTAGTTTTGATGGCGATGTAGGCACCTTAAATGATTTCTTTATATACGCTACTCACAAGGTAACCTTTGTGCCTTAATAATATTTCTTATCTATAAGTGGCTACAAAAATGTTATTGCGCAATCTGTACTTGCCCAAAGCCCAAGACATATAAGGGAGATTGGCGTAACAAACAGGATATCCTATCACTGTCACCTTAATAGGAAATCCCCACTTTTTAGGGATAGGCAGGGTCTACCCCAGGGGAGGCGTCCCCGGTAACCTAAAGGGCTGAAAAATTAGGGTTATGGTGAAGATATATTCCCCCCTCAAACTAGTTTCCTAAGTCACTAAGTCCGTGTCTAAAAGATGAGGTTAATGAAGTGCTTGATGTACCTGCCTGGAACAAGACAATATAGCATGCATATACAATAATTCCTAGTACAAATATGATAATAACACCTCAATAGACAATGGACAGTGAAAATAAGTGCTAGCTGATATAAAATTGCAGCAGTTAATAAGTTTAGAACAGAAATTAATAAATTGTAACAGCTGCAATAAAAACTCTTCAGAATTGCTTGAAAAGATAGCATTTACTAAGTAGAATGATAATCAAATGTCATAAGCAAATTCTGAAGTGTTTAGCTAGCATTCAAAGTCAATTATGTAGAAAATTTGCTGCAGTTAGATGGCTGTAGCAAACATTTATAACAACAGCAAAAAAGTTAGCGATCTAGGCTAAATTAGTGTTAGATTTAATTAGTAATAAGGCCTTTAGGGTTTATGGAGTCAATTCTATCAACACATTAACTTGGAGAGACAACAATGATTATACTTGTCTAAAAGATAACAAGGTGGAAGCTTGAGAAGAAGTACCTTAAGTTCTCAAGCACCAAGCCTCAAAGAGAAGGTTCAACTAGGGTGTAGGCACTTTTAGGCCCTAGTGATTTCTCCTATCCTTAGACTCTTTAAAAATATTTAATGCAATAAGAACTAGACAGCGCTTCTAAAGTGCTAGCACTTTAGGATTCTAGAAGTTTGTCTAGACAAGATCTTCTTAAGCAAAACTAGCAAAATAAAGAGCAAGAAAGAAGCACCTTATGTTTCTTACTCCTAGGGTTTCAAGCAAGCAATTCATAATCTTACATATAAACAAGTAAACACACCATAGACATTTATCATGAAATGGAAATTGCAGATTTACTTACTTCACCAAGAATAATCAAGCACAAAAACCCTAGATTTGCCAAAATTTCACCAAGAAATGATCCAAAGTGCATCCAAAAAGCCTCCAAGCAAGTGTGCCTTGGTAATTTCAGCCAATAACCCCTTTAGGGCGAAGATTTCAGTCGTCCCTCTTGTGAGAGGTGAGTTGTGATGTCAAAATGAGAGCACTTTATGTTTATTTATACAAAATTTTGACCTTTAATTAATTTTCAAGTCAAAATAATGCCAACCTTGCCAATTTACAATAAAATTCAATTTTGACATAATAAAAATTAATTAGCATCTAAAGACACCTCCAAGGGTGACGTTGAGGCCTAAAGGTGGAATGTTGAGCCTAAAATGTAGGGTGCTTGGCCTCCAGAGACCCCAGATGATGCCCACACGGCTCATAAATGCCTCCAAAACGAAAACCCTAGCTTTGGATGACGTCTAGGGTCATGATGGTGACGTCCAGGGCCCTTAAGGGCCAATGTCCATGTGGAAGAGCAAGGTCCCTCTGGGTCTAGGTTTGCCAGGGTGCCGCCTCCGAAGGCAACATCCTTCTTTTTCGTGGTGCAAATCTTCAATTTCTTCTTACTCCTGGCTGGGGTTGCAACATCCATCTGTGGGCTTTAAGCCCCCATGAAGGTTCAAGCTAATCATTCCCTCATGTGTACCTATCCACCGAGCAAGGTCCTGCAACAACAAGTACGCCCTCCAGGGGTTGATAAGTCATAGGGATCATACAATGTAAATCACATCCAATAATTAAATTACCCTAACATGTTCATCAAACCCCCCTTAACCCAGACAAATGCTCAAAGACGTTATGCAACTTGACAAGTTAGGTTTGGAGAAGGTCTCAGGGTGTCCTATTGGGCTAACCTCTCTTAAGTTTGGGGTGTTTCCCAGGTGGGATCTAATTCAAGTCATGTAAGTGTATGAGGTGGCATAGAGTAAGTATTTGGGCATGGGGTGCATGTAATAACAGGGAAATGTAAAGTCTTACCTGTGGGTGCCTTTGTAGAGGGCGAGCCACACCTTGTCATAAATGCAATTGTTTCCTAGCCCATTCATTGCCTTTTATTCTTAGCTTTATTTCTTTTGATCTTTTGCTCCTGTGCTTCAAGGGAATAATTGAGGGCCACTGTCTTGGCTTGATGACCAAAGATGATAGTGTTATTCACAAACATTTCACGGAAATGAGAAGGCTGGCTCGTGATAAGACCCCCTTTCTCTTGGCTATGCCACCAAGAGCCACTACCCTGGTTTGGTGACCAGATAGGTGGTAGTGTCATATTGCTACATGCCCATGGTCATAATAGGTCGGCTTGTGATGAGACCTCCTATCCATCAACTAGTACCTTGAGTGTTTATGTATTTTATGGGTCCCCTTTTCTTACTGAGAATCTTTTCACAACGTTCTCGGGGATCTCTCGTCGAAGGATCTCAAAGGTTTCAACATTGGCTTTTAACTCTTGCCAGCTACTTTTACCCTCTGGGCCTTTAGCCCTTTCTTCCCACAAGGTAAGGTACAACCCTTCCTAGCGTATCCAATCCCAATGCCCAAACAAGGATAGGGAGGATGGAAGGAATAAGGATGGAAAGTGGTAAGTATGGAGGGAACAGACAATGACTTTTCACAGACCCACCCAGTAGCAACCCATCCTAAAGGGAAACCAACTTACTAGGGCACCGTGTTACCCTTCTAGGTATAAACGAGGCAAAGAGCATAATTTCCAAGCAAATGTCATGAACTGAAGAAGGATTCAATACAACATATTCAAGTACTTCAAAAATTAGAGTGATACATACCATGATCCCTAGACTCATTACTTCATGGAGCAAGACCCACCGCTACTTCAGGACCAGGCTGGTGGGATGGATACTGCTGTTGGTGATGAATGGACTGCACTGGAGAAAAGAGGGGCCCTCCGGGGCCATGCTCAAGTCGTTTGGCTATCGATACTCCATGTCTAGAACCTGTGGGCCTCGAGACGTGATCTCCTTACTTATCCCTAGGTTAGGGGATAACATGCCTAACACCAAGGGACCCAAATGGATTTAACCTTGTGACCTCATTGGTCATTACAACTTGGGCATGACATGTAAAAACACTTGATCTAACCCTTGGGGCTAAGGGGACATCTCATGTTATAGGAGACATCCCCCACAATAACTTAAAACAAAAAACACTAACACAATAGAAACAACAACAAATTTTTGACTATGGCAACATAGGAGGTAGTCAAGTACTTTTTCTTGGTGGGCCAAGGCCAAAAAATGAATCTTCATGTTCAGATTTTTCAAGATGTTTATTAGTTTTCCATCAGATTTGTTAGATCATGTCAACCAATCCTCTCACTCTCTTGAACCTTATATTCTCATCAGTTAAAAAATTATATTATTTTATGTTTTAAGTTTTAGTGTTTTAGATAAATTATGATGCTATTTTAAAAATAGGTAATTTTTTGCATATTTAAAATTTTATATATGATGCACCCACATGTACACTCGCACCCAGATTTTCAAAAATGGTATCTCCGATCCTTCACCCATCCCCATCTCCGTCCCACACCCATATTCCCTGACATCTTAGACTGATTAATCATTATACACAATGCATCTCCTCCCTTTCCACTTGCACCCTGATTTAAAAAATGGTGTCCCTATGCCTACACCTGTCCCTGTCCCTGTAACCCACACCCATGAAACCTCTGTACTTAGGTTGGTGGATAATCCTTACCCTAACCTAGATATTGTTGAGATTTGGGTACCTTGGAAAGTGGTCCCCTTGTGTTTGTGAGCTTCTAAACACATGTGGGAAGTACTTTGTACCTTGTACTTTATGTCTAATTTCACTTTGACTTAGGAGATTTAAGTCAAAAGTGAAAATTTGGTCATTTTAGCCTGATTTGACAATTAATTCACTTTGTGGGTGAATTAAGGGACATAAAGTGAAATTATGGAAACTTAAGTAAAGTGGGTTTTGAATTGAGATTCATTTGAGATGATCTCAACCATTGACTTAGGATGAGATGAGATGATCTCATCCACTCACTTTCTAGGTTTCCTTATGCATCCTTAAAGAGGGCGCAAGGGCAAAGGAGAGCTCATTCCATTCACTTGTTTGTTCACTTGAGAAGATTTAGGAGGAGCATGAGCTTGAGAATGGAGGCATTGGAAGAGGGCAACTTGGGCGCTTCCTTGCATGGAGGAGCTTGGGTCCCTATTATTTGATGGTGATCATACTTGCTTGGAGGAGAGCACACCATAGGAGGAGGGCGCATCCCTAGCAGGGAGCATCTACAGTTGGAGGAAGTCAGATCTGAGTGTCTTAGTGGAGAGGTAGCATACCAGAGCACATTGTGGTGCAAGGTTTTCTTATTTAGAGCATCTAGGGTCAAGGACGCTTCACTTCAATGGATTTGGCAACAAAAGGAGAGGGCACACTAAGCTTAGGCGCATATCTCCTTGGATCCTTTGGCACAACTCGAGAGGAGCTTTCTTTGTATACATGTTCCATCATATTGTATTTGTTGTTGTATCTCATGCTTTAGACACCACTTATATATACTTCCATTACAAACTGGTTTTCCCCGGGGGGGTTTTATCCAGGGTCATGTTGACCAAAAATACCTATGTTCATTTTCATGTATGCTAGTGTTTATAACAACAGTATTTTCAGTAGTAAAGATCTCTAGGTGTGTTATATAGCTTATGGTATGCATGTGCTAACATCTTGTGACAAAACTACATGTTAGAGCACCTTAATGCCCTATGTAACCGTAATGGAACAACAAAGAAGTTACTGAACAGTTTGCTGTTATAAAACAACAACAAACCCTTGTTTGACAGTTGAAACTTAGAGTCAACTTGAGGTCAAAGACAGACCTAGTTGGCAACCTGTTAGGACCTGAAAAATCTTCATGGTATCAGAGCTTGGTGGCTGATTTTTGTTGAGTTTTGGACAACATATTGTGGGACTGTTTTAGACATCTTTTGCACAGATTTTGTGGACAGCCATTGACAGAGTTTAGTGGTAGTTAGTTGGAAGAATTTTGTGGAGTGTTGTAGAGTAGTTTGTGGACATTTTCATCCGTTTCTTTTCACACCTACGTGGTAGGAGTGAGGCTGATTTTTATGACCTCTTTTCACACCTATATTGCTAGGAGTGAGGTCGGTGTTCGTTTGCCATTTTTCACACATGTGTTGACAAGAGTGAGGCAACGTTCCTTTACAGTTGCAGCATCAGTTTGAGTGCAGAGGGCAATGATGTCAACATCTTAGATGCGTGTGGACGATAGGCTAGCTAGAGCTAGCAACTGGTCGCCTTGGAAGGCTAGGATCGTCTTTGTCTTAGAGGACCTCGAACTATGGGATATAGTTGAGGCAGCTGTTCCTATTCCTCCTGCTACTGCTCCCGTCTTGTTAGCAGAGTTTAGGAAGATGAACAACAAGGCAAAGAGGACGATGTGTGATGCAGTGCAGAATCACATCATTCCCCACTTGACTGGGAAAGCTTATGCATTTGAGATGTGGACATCTCTTTGCAATCTTTACTAGAGCTCTAACCATAACAAGAAGATGGTTTTGTATGATCGACTCAGAGGCATTCGTATGCTCCATGACGAGTCAGTGACTTCTTTCCTTGGCCGAAGTCAGAGACGAGCTTGGATCCGTTGGAGAGGTAGTGGACCCAGATTCTATGGTGAGGACAACCTTAAACAACTTCACCAAACCATGGGGTCCATTCGTTTGTGGCATTGTTGCCAGGGAGATCATGCCCACTTGGGAGAGGATGTGGGATGACTTCATTCAGAAGGAGACTAGACTTATCTCAGATGCTTCTGGACAACAACAGATAGTGCAGGGTGGTGAAGACCTTGCTATTTGGACAAAGGGCAAGAAGAAGACCGACAGGGGAGGTCGACTGTGTCCCAAGTTTATGGCCCTGCCATAGGGAGAGGGCAGTGGTGGGCAGAAGAGAGACATGAACATAGTGAGATGCTTTGCTTGTAGGGAGATGGGTCACTATGCAGGACAATGTCCCAAGAAGAAGAAGAAGCAGCATGATGTTTCAACAGCGACAACAGAGGATCTTGAGATCGATGAACAGTTTGCGAGAGTGTGCATTCGTGACTACTTTGTCTCTTTTTACACCATCCAACATCAGGTGGGGAGACAGAGTTGAGGAGGACCTATTGACTTATAGTAGTGACTTAGAGGGAGCTCAGACTCAGTTTTCATGGACACCATCATTAGGGGTGATTGGTCCACTTGGGACAGCTTCAGTTTCAGAGTTGCCGAGACATAGGGTTGGTGCAGGGGCGTCAGAGCATCAAAGATTGATGAGGAGGAGCGACAGGGCACCACAGAGGCTTTAGCCTCACTTGGTTACGGAGATGGGCAGATCAGATTTTGGTTCCACTTCAGGTGGAAGCTACTTGGGGAGAGGCCAAGTTGAGGATCTTGGTGAGATGCCGAGATCCAGGTGCTCTTGGTGAGATACCAAGAGGGGGAGACTCTTGGTGAGATGCCAAGAGAGTGACTCTTGGTGAGATGCCAAGAGTAGTTACCGTTGGAGAGATGCCAGCAGGTAGAAATCCTTGGTGGGAGACTAAGGTGGAGATCTATGGTTTGATACCAAGATCTAGGTGATCTTGGATAGGTGGAGAGACACTTCCATCTATGGATTATGCAGATTGAGCAAATCTGTGTCATACTACTTTCATTGATCAGGGTACAAACATACTCACCGAGTATTTGCTAGTAGGCAACCATGTCCATTATAGGGATGATATTGGTGGTGAAGGGCACTTTCCTCGATAAGAGGGAGTGTTGAGATTTGGGAACCTTGGAAAGTGGTCCCCTTGTGTTTGTGAGCTTCTAAACACATGTGGGAAGTACTTTATACGTTGTACAATGTACTTTATGTCGAATTTCACTTTGACTTAGGAGATTTAAGTCAAAAGTGAAATTTGGTCATTTTAGCCTAATTTGACAATTAATTCACTTTGTGGGTGAATTAAGGGACGTAAAGTGAAACTATAGAAACTTAAGTAAAGTGGGTTTTGAGTTGAGATTCATTTGAGATGATCTCAACCATTGACTTAGGATGAGATGAGATGATCTCATCCACTCACTTTCTAGGTTTCCTTATGCATCCTTAAGGAGGGCACAAGGGCAAAGGAGATTTGGCATCCTTAAGGAGGCACTGTGGGCAAAGGAGAGCTCATTCCATTCACATGTTTGTTCACTTGGAAGATTTAGGAGGAGCATGAGCTTGAGAATAGAGGCATTGGAAGAGGGCAACTTGGGCGCTTCCTTGCATGGAGGAGCTTTGGGAGCTTGGGTCCCTATTATTTGGTGGTGACTGTTTCAAGCTTGGAGGAGGGCCCACCATAGGAGGGGGCATCACTAGCAGGGAGCATCTACACTTGGAGGAAGTCAAATCTGAGTGTCTTAGTGGAGAGGTAGCATACTAGAGCATATTGTGGTGCAAGGTTTTCTTCTTCAGAGCATCTAGGGTCAAGGGCGCTTCACTTCAGTGGATTTGGCAACAAAGGGAGAGGGCGCACTAAGCTTGGGCGCATATCTCCTTGTATCCTTTGGCACAACTCGAGAGGAGCTTGCTTTGTATACAGGTTCCATCATATTGTATTTGTTGTTGTATCTCATGCTTTAGACACCACTTATATATACTTCCATTCCAAATTGGTTTTCCCCGGGGGGGTTTTATCCAGGGTCATGTTGACCAAAAATACATGTGTTCATTTTCATGTATGCTAGTGTTTAGAACAACAATATTTTCAGCCGTAAAGATCTCTAGGTGTGTTATATAGCTTATGGTATGCATGTGCTAACATCTTGTGACAAAACTACATGCTAGAGCACCTTAATGGTTTATGTAACCGTAACGGAACAACAAAGAAGTTGCTGAACAATTTGTTGTTATAAAACAACAACAAACCCTTGTTTGACAGTTGAAACTTAGAGCCAATTTGAGGTCAATGATAGACCTAGTTGGCAGCCTGTTAGGACCTGGAAAATCTTCAGATATCGATATGATCTTTTAAATATTTTGAAAACTTCACATCGCAATAGATTCCATAGTTTGACCTTGGGTGAAACAACCTCTTTGGCTCGTGACAACAAATTTCCAAAAATGCTGAGCTAGTCTATCGAGGAAGTGTGAAAACTAGATGGAAAAACCAGGGAACTTTACCCAAATAGGGAAATAGAGTTCGACAAACTTTTCAGTTGAATACATTTTTACCCAATAGGAGAAAACTGTTGGTTTTACATGCACAAGTGTGGACATGAATAGACACTGGAATGAGAAAGAGTGGATTCGTTCATAATATTAGATGGTGCAATGTCTCATTCCATAGTAGGAGAGGAGGAGTACATTATGTAACTCCCAAATACCTAACTATTAACCACTACATCAATTACTGTTGAGATTTGGGTACCAAGGAAAGTGGTCCTCTTGTGTTTGTGAGTCTCTAAACACAAAGGGGGAGAGTATTACCCTCATGCTTGTACTTTATGTTATAATTTCACTTTGGCTTTATTCACTTAAGTCTAAAGTGACTTTATTCACTTAATTCATAAAGTGACATTAATTTCACTTAAAATGTGAATTAATGAACTTAAAGTGAACTGTTATCCCCGATATCTAGGGATAACTAGGAGATCATGTCTCGAGGCCCACATGGTCCTAGACATGGAGTACGAGAGCAGATTGACTTGAGCATGGCCCTTGAGGGCCCATCTTTT